>JANSTV010033333.1:0-47889 GCA_027564135.1 Lestremia cinerea
AGAGAGAGAGAGAGAGAGAGAGAGAGAGAGAGAGAGAGAGAGAGAGAGAGAGAGAGAGATTTTCATCGCAAAAATTAACTTTGACAGATAAAAAGATCGTGCCAGACTTTGATTTTCAATGCTTAGAATGCAGATAACGTTTAGGTTGAGCGACAGCCGAAGTACAACGCCACCCAAATAAAACCGTCGTCCGGGGGGTCGAGAACCATGGTCAAATGGAATCAAAGTAACCGATATCCAATGGATTGATAAACTGCGGGTCGCTTCAAGTGAATTTTTTTGAAATATGAATATGTGCCTGGCACGAGGTCCACTAATGATAGGACCAGAAGCCATTACACCGTTGACGTATACAAGAAAGTAAGCCATGCAAGAAATAGTCAAACAGTCGTATTTCTACTTCAACTATTCGGAAAATCCACAAAAACATCGCTTCTGGATTATTTGTGTTGTTATTCAAAACTGGACTAGCGCTGCGTTTCAGTCATCAAAAATTTGACATCACGCACTAAATCATTCCACAGTTAAAAGAACTCCAATAACAATCATAATCATCAATCATCAAAAATGTTTTTCGTGCAATGAAAAGCCCAGCCACAGCGAGCCTATTCATGACAAATACAGCAACAGAGTCATCATGCGACACCAGAGTTATGCGGATAATACTGATTATGCCAACTAAGCGACACAGTTCGAGTAAAGTGTTGCCTTTTCGAAATTCAACGAATGGCATGAGAGGGCATAGAAAACTCTGGTTAAGTGAAACCACAACCGATTTTTTTGTTCTTGCGTTGCGTTCATTCAACGTTGTTGCGTCCACCGAGTTTAATTCCAAATCAAAATATTCAACTTTTGGTGTACACACACAAACCACACTGAATAATATTTCTATTCTCAAATGGTCACCCATGTGGAAAACAAAATGGATATATGATGCACGCAACATTATAACAATATTGTTGTAAGTTGAAATAATACACGTCGTCATGAACGAAAAAACAAATGGATTTCAAAATTATGGCCGCTATGAACCATTATTGAACATACAAACGATTTTATGACAAAATGTGTGACGGATCGTGGAAAGTATTGTAGATGTGCGCTCGCGTGGACACGCAGAAATTGGCTGAAATTCTCTCTTTTATTTTTTTTTGCGCCGATCGCTGTCGATGTTTTTTTTTCGTCAGTTACGACTGAAGCATCTCCCGTATTTGCACTCGGTGCGATCAAGACATTATAACTTCAAAAACATGTTTTGAATGCGAGTTTGGTTTAGTTTTTATTTCTTTCGTTTCAATTATAATTTTACAATAATAATCAATTCAGTTTCGTAGCAAAACATATTCTGAATCCTTTCGAAATTACACCGCGCTCAAGTTTAGATAATTTCAAATTACTTTGAATTCGAATTTCAATATAATGAGAGCGATTTACGTTACGCATCCCGGAATATGGCTCAGATTCGGACAGTAATAGTGACGGAATTTAGGTTCTTCTATCTGATCGTTGTCATAAAAAAAAGAATAAAAAAAGGTATGTGACGATGTGCGCAACCGCCGAAATTCGACTTGCGCCCTTCTCTAAGCAGGCATTTGATCTGTGAATGGATACACCTTACCATTTCTCGTGGAATCGCATCCCTCACCATGGGATTTCGTACTCTACTGTATGCATATTACATATTTAATAACGGCCAAAACAGAAAAAGAAGCAGCGAGTCAAAACTGAAAGAAAATTGTTCGTTGAAATCCGAGTAAGCAATGAGATGATCACAAAATGAATATTTAAAAAAAATCGCAATTCGCCAATTCCAAGGCCACCGAACTGCCAAGGACCCTCCGTTTAATAAACCATTGCATTGTTGAACATACGTAAAACCCCATTACAAACGGATAAAACGTTGATTAAATTCCATTTCACTCGTCGACGGTGTGCGTAAGCGGTAGCGAATGTGCGTAGCAACACATGAGGTATTGAAATATCCTTACGATTATGACTATTTTTATTTTCTATCATTTCGTCGGCACTGTTTACCGTTGATTATATTTTGCCGACAAACAAAAATGCAATATTAAAAAACAACGGCAACGACAACGACAACAACAGCAACTGCCGGAGACAATACAACGAAGATTCAGATGAGGGCAAGGTGAAGCCAGAAGAAAAAATAGAAATAAATTTTTAAGTGGGTGCCAAGCGCTGAAAATTTCAAAAATATGGCTAATGCATGCAAATTAAATGAAAAAGTAAGGCGAACACTTCAACTTGAAATTTTATTATAGATTTTGATTATCATCTTTTCTAATAAACATAATCATTTTGTGACTGCCATTGTGCAGACATTTGAACACAAAGAACATAACCAATTCACTTGAATGATCTCGAAATGGGTCGCAGGCAAAAAGTAATAGCATTCGTCGTTCAAATAGTCGCAGCGTTCGTCGATACAAATGCGAATGAAGACACTTAAAAAGCGGACGAAATGACAACGAAAAATTATCGACAAGAAAATTTCATTTTTCATTCCACATCTGAGTGAGCGCAATTTGTAATTTGCTCCTCGCTTCAACTTTACTATGCACTGCACATTTTCCTGTTGCCGATAGTTCCGGACCCCGTTTCATATTCCATATTCAAATGCGAATGCGTAATTATTGCTATTAAATCAGCTGACGCAGCACATTTATCCCGCATCGTTTTAGCAAAAATTGCCGTGTGCTTCGTGATTTCTTGGATTTTTTTCTGAGCTAGATTTCAATGATTGAAATGATTTTTCCAACAAAATTGACATGTCACCCATTAATACACCCATTCACGACATGTACGCGGTGTGGAATCTGTGCATGTATTGGTGTGATTGCTTCGTGAGATCTTCTAACGTTTTAGTAAGGAATCGGAATTGGTCGATTTCTACACCGAAGGTCTGGTCTGGTCTCTTCTCAGCCATTGAATTCAAACCAACAGCCGCGAACGAAATGCAGAAAGAAAATAAGTCGGCTTTAATTATAGAATATTCCTTCATTGGATGAACAAAATAACAAAATAACAAAAACTTAAGATTCCTATCAAAGATTCGCGCAACGCAAATGAATAATAATGAATATCATCGCACAGACCAACGAGCAACGAAAAGCAAAGTAAAAATCTTGGCACTGAACTTCATTTTTGAAATGCGTTGCATCAGAGGTTTACAGGGTGTATGGTCCAAAAAAAAATTCTAGCCATTTTTCATGCAATTGAATAATTATTGTTTTTGTTTCTCTTTTTCGTACCGGAAAAATATATGGTAGAATGATAGACCTCTGCATTGCATTTATTGCCATTGAACTCAACACTTTTCTTGAAAATGACCAGGATCGTATTCCGATCTCGTTTCTTAGCGCAAATCCATTCGAATTTCTCCAGACAATTTTTTCAAACAATTGGGATTAAATTCTCAAGACGGCAGGTCGGATTGGAAAACTCACAAACATCACATAATTTCTTTCAAAAAGAAGCAAAATAAGATGAAAAATATAAACAGGAATAGTTTTATGTGACATAGATGAAGACGGTCATGGTAGACTGCCATTCCAGCCTAGCCACATTGCATTGTTCATAATTCCAGAACGAAGCAAACTTAAACGAAGGAGACAAAACAGAAAAAACCGACTGGAAATTTTCTTTTGCAAAATAAGTAGAGCTTTGTTGCCCGACAGAGGCACAGGCACGGACATTTGCGTATCAGCGAGCGTTCGCGCAAAGAACCCATTAACCCATTCGATAAATTGGTGTCAAGTCGTATGAGCGTTCCCATTCTGTTTTTTCCTCCGTTTTGGAATTCTTTCCTGTCAGTGATTCTTGTTGCTTGCTTGCGTTGATTTTTTTTTGTTTTCTGTAATTTTATTATTAAATTAAAATGATAGATGAATTGCAATAAAATACGAAAAACTCATTGAGTAACAGCAAACAATCACAATGTGCATGAATGCTTCACACAGTCGGAGCTTAATCTCGTCTGTATGTTTTGTGTATGCCATAAAAATGAATAAAAACATCACACAACAGCAATATTAGATAAAGGAAAAAAAGTACGAGAAAAAATAAATGAATTCGCGTACACGAAAAATGAAGAGAAAAAAATGGCAAATACCAATTGCAACAACACCATTTTTGGCTTGCACGCAATCATATTCACAACACACAATGAGTCTGTCGGCCATTTTATTCATAAAAAAAAATGAAATGCGTTGTCTGCCTCTTGTTGTTTGGCTGGCTTTTGCTCATTTCATAGTTTGAACATAAAATAATTGTCAGTTTGTCACTTTTTGTCTTTCATTTCCCATGCGCATTGGAGCGCATAACAAAAATGTATGCGTTCAATGCACACAACACCGAACTGTGCACCGGGTTTTGGCTTTGGTGTTTGTTTGTTTGTATGTTTGCTTGTTTTCTTGCTTGCTTAGTTTGTTGTTGTTGTAGGATATTAAACGTAATTTGGCTTGGACAAAATGGCATCGGATGATGAAAAGGTCATTTAATATGGAGGTCAGAAAAGTTGTCGATTGCGAGTGAAATCGATCGTAGTCGGATCAAAAGTTCGATTTTTGCTCGATAATCCCAAAATGATATGTATTTCTCATCCAATCTTTAGTCAATCATTTGAAGTTTCCGGAAACAGGCATGTTTTGAATGAGCAAAATTGCTTCCATTATCAAATGAATCTGAATCTGAAGCACATGAGCAAACACCATAAGCTTCGAATTTGTCTGTAAGCAGGGATCGAAGCACAAAGTATTTTAGGTAGAAAATAAGTGAAACCCACAAAAATATTCGTGGCTTCATGCAGATACTAGCAATTGTTGGCAAGTGTTCGCAAAAAAAGAGATGAAAGGCCAATGCCTCTACAGCGCTTAAAAATTGCACAGTCAACGAGCCAATGCGGCAGTGGCCATTATGCAAATAACCGGCGAAAAAAATCAGTTTTAGGTTACTTGATTACTTGATGTCTTATTAACTGTGTGATGACCCCCAAACATATTTCTGTCAGAGACAATAAAACGTACCGAACGAATCATTCTTCAATTGTTGACGTGTAATTTTTCAGCAACGTTGGCCGGATTGACGTTCGATATCACCATGCCAGCCATTGCAATCACCGGCAGTCGCATCGTCTTCGTCAACGCCATCACCATTACCATCGCGATCGCCATCGCCATCGCCACCGTCTACATCGTCAAGCACACACCGACAATCAACATTGGTATCGCTATTATGATATTCTATTCGGCGTGTATTCAACGTGTGATTGGAATAAATAAACATCGTGAATTTATCACGAAATCATCAGAGTAAAAACTTTAACAATATTTTCTCGTCATTTATTTATTTCTTCTAAAACTTTTTTTCTGTTTTCAAAATTGGAATTAAAATTTCTGGCACACAATTTTCGTTGTGCTTTGTGTGCACACACGCAGACAAAATTCATTATTTGCCTTTTTGGCCAGCAAATCGCCAGAACATTTTCTGGAATATCAGCATTTGGCGTTCGAGAAATGCTTCGAAGGCTTTCCATGACGGGTAGACTTGCTCGACTAGGCTATTCATTTTCTCATTTTCTTGATGACCATCTTCGATCGAAAATATGAATTTGGCATAGTTCAGAACGCTTATTGTTTCAATCAATAAGTTAACAACAACAAAATATGAAAAAATAACAAAATCTTTAATGGCGATACCAACCAGTTAATATTCACCGACGAGAAAGCAAATTATTCAATTGGACTTGGTGTCGCTTGTGGAATTGCCACGCGTACCACACAAAAGCCAAGCACTCAATCATTCCGAGACAATGACACGATCACATGGAATGTAGGGTATGTGAATGAACGACGGTATACGCGCGCCGTTGACTGAACTGAATCTAATGAAAAATTTTAAAATGTTAATTTAATAAATACAACGACCTTGGAAATTTCGCATTCACAAAAGTAGTCATGACAGTGGCAGAAAAGCCGTGCGTACGCTCTAGCCAAAACGAGCAACCAAAATAAAGAAGAAAAAGAGAAATAAAACGGCGAGAAACTTCTGCTTGGATTTTATTATTAACATGTACGACACAGGAACTGGAGGTAAGGGAAGGGGGGGGGGGGGGCGACTTCTGAATTTGAATGCATTTGGAATTGCAAATAAGAAGAGAAACAGCATAGTTCGCACTTTGTCAATGTAGTTGCGGATGCGACGGGCAGTCGATTGTCTGGAAATGAACTTTAATTTGAGCTCGATTGGAGTTGGATACATGCAATTTTCTGGCCGGGTTCAAGAAAATCACTCATCACAATATTGCATTACGCGATTGTGGTCGAACACATCAAATGCAAGCAACCTTCTGGAAATGGATGACTCATTTGGATATTGTGGAGACCTCTGTCATTGCCATGTGAATCCATGTAAATCGAGATGATTTTGAATTTATCGATGAAATTCATATTTAACTTGCCTTTCTAATTCTTGACTGAGCAACGAAAAAGAGAATCGTTCGATATAGCAGCGAGCCCATTTGAGAATTTTATGATGAATATGATTGACGAACGATGACAGCCGCAGAAGAGAATCTCTTTGTTCTTCAAAATGAAAAGAAACTGACTTTTTCCCGATTGACTACATGTTCGCCTTTTGCTTCGCATGCATTTTCAAGGGCAGCCTAATAAATGAACGTGAACAAACAAAAGACGATTGGAAACAATCAAATAATTTTTTTTTGTCGTTTTAGCGTTTCTCAATTTTCGTCGCAGTCATTTCGCCATTCTATCCTTTCAAGGCATAACGTTTTTTTCCATTGATTTGCTTCGGGTGAAGATGGAATTCGTGTAGACTATTTGAATGCAGGCTACTCGTTTATTTCCTTTCAAACTGCATCTATGTATGTATGCGAAGTCACGCGGATCTTGCTTTGTATTTTTTGCATTTTTTTCTTTCAGCTGCCCCGCGCGAACAGTGGGCTTTTTATTTCATTTTCTTGGTTCCTTCTTCATTTTCATGTGTTTTTGGGCTATTCCAAAATCTTCTCATTGAAGCTGAATTTTTGCCATCGTTCTTGCGTTCTAATCGCTGTTTATTTGATCTTGAAATTCGATCGCCGCCGCCAGTTATTTCAGTTTGGTTGCCGCCGACCGCTGATTTTTCCATGGCGCATGATGCATTAGTACATCATAGAAAAAAAAACATCATTTAAACTGGAAATTTCGAAGTATTTACTGAAAACCCTTGAACATCATAGTAATGATTGGCCTGTGGATTGATCCAAAACTTCAACTTGATGGGTGTTTGGTCAAGGGAATTTTTGTCGGTTGACACGTCTTGCCCGAGTGCGACAAGGACAGCGGACGCTCGCATGTGCTGGACTCTACATTACTGGATTCCAAATTGAACGTTGGCGCCAAACCGCTTGGAAAGAACTCGCTTTTGTTTGAGCGTGATTGGATTTCGTCAATCGGTTAATTTTTATTTTATTTATTCAAGTTAATGTTATGATGAAGTCAAATTTTTCGTGTTTAAAATTTAAGTCGGACCGGCTGCACCCATAACCAGGTGCATTTAGGGCGATTAGGCTCTGCTTTCACGTGAATTAGTAGGCATTTAGCTTAGAAGCAAAAATACTCAAGGCCTACTAGTTCGCGTGAAAGCAGTGCCTAATCGCCCTAAATGCACCCGGTTATGGGTGCAACCGGCCCGAGATTTAAACTTTAAATGTGGCCAACGGCGGAATGTTTTAACAATATATCTATTATTTAAATCATTTTTAAATTTTTGGACTGCGCCGATGAACGCCGAACGCCGTCAGAAATATCTCTACTTCCTCTAATTCGGTTTTGCTGCTCGGACCGATCGCTTGAATACTTTTTAGGGCAAAGTTTGTCGCCTTCTTTTTGTTTGCGATTTCTTCTCGGTCCATTTGATTCGATTCGCTCATTGTTGGGGTTTATGAAAGAGAAAAATACGAGCCTCAAAAATTTTTAAAACATGATTCTCCATTGTGTTTCTTCTTTTGGTTTGTTGCTTGTGTGGCCGTCGTCGTTAGACATTCAACATCAACAGCAGCGCGAATACCACAGGAAGAAAGAAAAAAGGCCAAATTCTTCATATTGCGAGTTTCGTTGCAACCTATACTAACTATTGGCTCATTCGTGAATCCAGCAATTATTGAGGATTTCTTGCGAATGCGCACGCGCGACTGTGACATAACTCGAGAACGTTGACGAAAACTGACCATCTAATGAATGCGATATTTCGACGCGATAATGACCTGAACCGACTCAAATGACGTTCCACTACGTTCATCAAGTGTAGCGAAAGTAATTGGTTGTCACACACCGACAGCGTCGGCGATGTAGCTTTATTTAATTTTTTTTCTTTCTTTTTTGCTAGAGATTTTGCAAATTGCGTATACCGAATTTAACCGCTGCATTGCCGACGCTTTCAGTCCTATACCTTGACGACACACGACTACAACGAATGACGATCCATTCGGGGACCGATTGTTTTGTATCTGCTTGGCAAACACATTTTCATTGCACGGTTGGAAATCGTTCCCGTGCTGAATCGTACTACGCGTGCGGACATTCGCACCAACCACATAAAATTAATGAAAATAAAGAAGAGAAAAATTGCAAAATATGAAAAAGCGAAAAAAGTGTTTTTGTTACTCGGATGGAAATTCATGGTTCGCAGAACGTCATTTGTTCGGTCCGTTGATTACAGTCCATGAATGTGAAATTTTCTCGTTTTATTTTTGTATTTTATTTTTTATTTTTTATTTTTTTTTTATTTTTGTTCAACTTCTTCTATTTTTTCCTCATTTTTTCGTTTTTTCTCTTTTTTATTCCATTTTGTTCAGCTATTTTATCGTCGGTTTTTTTCATTCTCGTATTTTATCGTTTTGTGTAGACAAAGAGAAACCGTAAATTCTATAAATATGTTGTTTTGTTGTTGTTGTTTTTGTACCGTGTATGGTTCGGTCAGCAAATTCAATTTACAATTTCATGCTGATGCTTCTGTTGGTCTTGCAGACGGATAGTATTCTCGAATTAAAATGAATTTAACCTTTGACGTTCATGTCCTAGTGTCACTTTATGGCTTTGCCAGCAGCTTGTGATCGGCGGCGCACATTTGCCAAAGATTTCTTCCATGACATCCTCGGAATTGATCGACACTTTGATCCGCATTCATTTGACTTTCCGTCTTTTCTGATCCACTTTTCGAGCTCAGTCCTCGGTATCCGAGCAAACAGTATGTATGTCTGCCATGTCGGCCCAGCTCTCGGCCCCAGTTTGGCCAACAATGAACTGGCAAAGATTAAATCCAATTTCAAAGTTAAGCTCTGTAGCAGAAAATTGCCTTGGCCATGAATCAATCCGAACCGTCTGCGAATTCACAAAACAATGAATTGAGAAATGTGAAACAATTGCCAATATGAGAATTTTTGTGCCGTTTCTGAATCGACAGGCAAATGATGCGAGTGTGTGCTGGGAGGTGTGCGATATGGTTAGATAGTTAGTGGGCAGTTACGAGCGACACGAACGAAGACCCAACTGTTTTGAATGACCGGATAAGGATCGAGTAATACGCGAAATATGTGCATTTTCTTTGGGGCCAGAGTGATTACAGGCCTCCTGGTCCGGAGGGAAGCGGGGGCGCGAGAATAAGAACTGAATATGCCGTCGACGTTGTATGTATTGACTGTTTGACAACGGAATGCGCCTACTAAAACATTTATCTAATCCAACGCCGACTGGTTAGCGTGGTCTTCATTTGTTGTTAATTTCATTCAGAATTACAATTCGCAGCAATGGGCATAGACTCGTGGCAAATTTGGATTTCTTTTGCTCTGATCAAGCAGATCATTGCCATCTTCATTGTAATCGTCACGGTGAACTGGAAAGGCAACAAATGACAACTTATGTAACACCTTTTGGTGGAAAATATAAATTTAACAATAAATATGTCTGCTGAGCTGCGCTGAGTCGAGTCGTGTGTTATTTCTCATTTCTTGTATTGGCTTTCTCGCTTTTTTCTTCTTCTCGTTTTATTGTATTTTTGTCAATTTATTCAATTCCAGCGAAAAGTAAAACAAAGAGCGGGAAGACGACACAGCCATGTAAAGATGGATGACAACATAGTGTGCAACGAGTTGACGATAAAGACAGCCCAAGAACAGAACATTGAAATTTAAATGAACATATTTTTCTGAATTGTGATATTTTGTTTTCATTGCTTCTTCTTCTTCTTCTTCTTCTTCTTTTTCTTTTTCTTCTTCTTCTTCTTCGTTTTGGTTTCTAGTTTTTGTGTTGGTGAAACACGAAAAATGAGAAACGCAAAGCAAACAAAGCAATGGCGTGAGTACATTTGTATTGTCGAAATGAGAGAAATAAGAAAAAAAGAACCAACATTTATTGAATGTGTTTCGCACGAGGTGTTGTCAATTCAGTTGTGCGTCCAAAGGGTGCTTTATGACTGACTGACTGTCTGACTGTCTGACTGTTAGTGCCAAATCATTTGCAACCATAAGTGATTGAATAAATGCACTTAATGTTTGGTCAACGTGGAGCCGTCAAAGAATTAGACACAATTTACTCAAGGCACGCATGCCAATTCCTCGTAACGACGACAGAGGACGCCCATAAGCAGCTTGCCATTGAGTGTAGTACTGTTTGTTTGCCGGGAATGCATTTCAATAAATGATCATGTGCCGGCCATGACTGACGGTGAAAAACATAAACGCGTAACGGTATTTTAACCACTGCACGGTTTCATATTCAAAAATGTTGGTCTTCGTGCAAGAATTCCAGTGCATTGCGTCTGTTTTGTCGTCAACGGATCAATCTTGGAAATGGACTAGTCCACAGCGAATTCGTTGCGCCCATAATCTAACTCGTCGCCGTTCGATTCGGCTGTTACCGACACGGCCGCAATAACCTTAGAACTTCATTTGAAATGTACGCAGAATGGAAATGAATTACCAAAATGTCAATATTTGTCTGATTCTTTCTTGTATTTTTCAGAAACTATTCTGACGCGGCTCATGGCAGACACACCATCGATTCCTGGAATTTCAAAGTGTTCGAGGTTTTGATCGATTTGGTCGATTTGGTCGATTTGTGTTCATAAAAAATATCACAGGTTGGCTATTTTGTCCACGATATTGCATCTACTATGGGCCCATTGCATGGTCTTGGCATTTCTTCAGAACGGAGTAGTCAATTGTCGCAAACCATTCCAAGCTAATTGCGTCGCATAGTATTTCTAAAACAGATATTGATAGAACATTATTGACAAACGTCGCAGCGAAGACGTCTCTACCCCGAATTGGTTAAACGAATCGTTCATTTGTGACCCCACTGATGGACACCCCCATAGCAAATGCGAGAAATTCAGTCTACCTTTTATAGAAATGAAGAAATTCAGGCCTAATGGAAGCTCAGCTTTTCGTCATTTCGAAAAGATCATTGAATGAAAACCAGGCACGAAATGATTAACAAAAGTCAAAGCGAAAACCCAACGTTTAAACAAACTGAGAGAACTGAAGAAAAAGACGGAACAGAAAACGAAGAAGAGAAAAAGATTTAACATTCAACAAACCACCCATCATCAATTCTTGCAATAAATTGAAATCCATCCAATAAATTTTTTTCTCGTGTTTTTGTTGTTGTTTTTTTTCGTGCCGTTTCGTTTGAATTTCCAAGTCTTCAATATTGTCATTGTCTTCGTCACCGCTCCGACGCCGAGACTAAAGTATAATGCAACAACATGCGGTTGTAGGCATTTCATAAATATGCGTTACAATGTGAATTGTTTCGAGCCGACAATATTGTTTGCGAAATGTAGACGCATACATATGGTACGCGGCGAACGAAAAATCTGGTAAAAACACAACGCAAATCGACGGGCAAGCGAAGGAAGACAAAAAAATGTGTGTTATTCAATGTTAAGCGATCAGAATGAGATTGATACTTTAAAAACAGTAATAAGACAACATTGTGATCATACTAATTGTTATTTCATTCACAACACAGGCCAGCCGACCGGTGTGCGTCGATCGAGCTAGTATGGATTTGGTTCGATCAATCAACTCGATTCGACTCGAGTGCGATTCAACAATAATTATAAATTTGATCGACAAAAATGGCCGACTGTCCGGTCGCTTGGTTGGCTACACGCTGAGATAGCTTTGCCGCAAGAATCCACTGCAAATTTTTCAATACGATTACTTCGAGTGCTCTCGACTGAGCTTAGCTGATTGATTTTAGTTGCATCATGATGAATATTGAATAAACTGCCGGCAACATTGACGAAACTGTGTCGGCCGATATTCATAAGGATCGCGTAACACAGAATGTTAATTATTGGTTCTTTTTTTCTTTATTAGCATTATTCTCGAGATAATTTGGAGCGTATTTTTCGGGTAAAGTTATGCGCATTCATAATTGATAAGACTTTCTCATTAATTATAATTTGCCAATAATTGTCTTGTTGCAATCTACATAATAGAGGGAGGTGATTACGATTGAAGATAGACGAACATAGACAACTGACGCCAGTATTATGGGATAAATGTCTGCCATTGTAACCGCATCAAAATATAAGCCATAGAGTCAAGCGCCAGAAATAGAAAATAATAAACACTTGTGCAAGCTGACAAGCCAATAGCCATAGCATTAAAGTACGTCATGATCAACGGAATATTCAACTGACATTGGCGGGTGACGCAAGGTATGACAAAATGAATATAATTGTGTCATTCCATTCACCACACCTATGTAGCATTCTCGATAATCCAACGTTATTTTTCAAACTACTCAGGACTCGTTGTCTGGTTCATTCATCGGTAGTGATTCTAGTCTTGTACACATTCGACGCCTGAAAAATGGCCTATTCAAAAACTATTATTGGTATTATTAGTTTTATTATTATTGCAAGCGATCACTCTTAACAAAAAAAAAGAGAGAAGAAAACGTTGTAATTCGTTTTCGAAAGCAAAATTAATCTTTCGTGTTTTCACATTTCCAGCCATTTCGAATTTTATATTATTTTGAAGCAATAGAAATGACATCCAACAACACCATAGAAATGATCTTCTTGAATTGAATATGAATAAGTCTAAGATCTCTGGCGTTTTACCTTAGCTATCGCTAAATGAGCAGGAAAATCTGTCGCTATTGCTACTGCTACTAGCGGAATAGCGAAATCGCACAGCTAGCGTCACTAGTGTCAGCCTTGGTTCCGTAAGCAAGTACATGTTGAGTTTGACAATATTTGAAATTGGTCGAAATTAAGTATAATCAAAATGAAATGGAGCTTCATCACTCGATTCCTGTTTTGCTTTACAAAGGCATATCTAAGCGCACAAATCTCACGGATGATATGAATCCACACCTTGCAACCAGCAATTGAAATCGATGTCTCATTTTCCAAAAGCCAAGGCTGATTCAATGGTGTGATTTTATCATAATTGATCTGGCAGCTTTGAATCATATTACGTATTATTACGTATTATTTTTTCTTTCAATCATATTACGCACAGACGCACACGTTTTGCTGATGTATGCGTCATGCGTGAGGTCCATGACGAAACCCATATTACGCACAATCTTGCGGTAATTGCATCTGCTGATTGACTATAGGTAACCTGCAAAAAAAAATTGAGGGCGTGATGATGAGTGATGAGCTTGATCATGATATTGATGTGCAGTAAGATTTATTTTCTCCCGGAATAATATGGACTGGACAATTTCTGGCGTTTGCAACACATTTATATCCGATATTTTTGGCCGACATTTGGAAATAGATTTGAGCGGTCGAACTGTATCACTACATTAAGGTCGAAAGACGCAACCGCGACATGACTAAACGAGACTGCGAACAAAAGAGACGAAAATCTCTTTAATGGCTAAATAGTGCTGGTGAACTCGGTAATCAAGATTTGTTCGAGTGCGTCAAGGACTCGTGTCGTTTCGTCGTTCAAAGCTAAAATAAAAAAATATTCCAAATGACGTCGAAACCATCCAAAAATCAAACAAAAATGAATTTGCCATGAATGATCTCGAACATCAAGTAAATGAACACGGCCTGTCAAAATCTATCAAATGATATCGAATTAGTGAATCGAATACATCTCAATTTATTTATTTTTTTCATTTCATTTTCATTTTCTTGATTTTTGTGATTTTCATTCGATTTTTCCCTCATCGCTTTCAAAATGTTATTTTCCTTGAATATCTTAAGTTCTTATCAGCAGAGCAACGAGAGAAAAAACACAAATACAAAAATATTGTTTATACGCCACGCCTTCACCAGTAAACGCCTACAAATACATATAGCGCTCGCATCTGAGTATTACATTACAGCCAGCGAGCACAATACTTCCATTGGCCAGTCTCAAATACACCGGAAAAAAAGAAAACAACAAAACAGAGGAAAAAAAACTATCACATCATGGGGACCACTGATGTTTTATATGTTTCAATGGTTTTGCTTTGGTTTTATTTTTGCGCTATGTTCTTAACAGGCTCTATGCAGCTACGCCAAAGCGAAGATTTTTCATCTGGATAATGTTGCTACTGTACACGGTGTGCGGTATGTACACGCCATGCTCAATGCTCAGTGGTGATGATAAGGGAAATTGTCGCGCAGAATCAATGTGGAATAGACTAACTGTAGATAGACATCACCTTATGTTTGTATATCCGTTCCGAAACAGTTATAGAAATAGAAGTCGTTTGACAGGGTATACATCGGTATTTCGAAATATTTCCATCGGTTGCTCGGCGAGCGTTTGGAGGGGCTTCGAAGTCTATTTTTGATCCGTACAAGTTCCCTCCAACAATTTTTGTTGCTTTTCTTCTATTATTTGGTGCTCGATAATGCTGTTAATCTTTCCGTAAATACAAATGAAAAGCCACGAAAACGTCCCAAAGTCGAATACTCAAGTGTCGCCTGTAAAAACATGAAATAGACAAATCACCCTGCCTTATTCATTTCCCTGGTCTTAAATAAATAAATGAAAGCGAACCAATACCTCACTGAAGCCGTAAAGTAGATGCGCATATGCTTTCTATGTAGATTTTATTTCTTTCTACATCAAATACACTGACAAAACCTCCGTCTACATTCGTACTAATTATAAGACAATATGCATACCACCCATAGTGCGACGCGATCCTATTTCAAGGCGGAGTACCAGAAGACAGTCCACATTTGGTTCGTCGACTATTTTCTGTATATATTCATAGAGAGAGATCATCCGTCTGGTAGCTCCACTATCCAATGACACACATCGCGCATCAGACTCTGTTGGCAAAGTTTATGTACAAGCAAAAATGGAAATAAAAGAAATTAAAAAGAAAATAGTTCATCTTCATGTATAGCGACGCTAAGCCAATGGCTTGTAGCCGATCTTGGAAATCATATTATGCCATATGTACTGCCATTGGGACATGGTTGTAGAGATTGTTGTTAGTTCCTGCGGTTGTTGTTTTGGGCTATTGCGGTTTTTCGTTCTTATGTTTTCCGTTTTTCCATCTATATTTTCTTTTTCTTTTTCTCTGCTTCTCCGTTATTTTTTCTCTTTGGCTACGTTTGACTCTCCTCGTTGTTTGTTTGTTTCTTATGTGAATGAAAAAAAGGAAAAATTCTATTTGCTGATGAGTAAATGAAGTTCGCTAAAAGTTTTATTTCTTAGCCATTTTCTTTTCTTCGCCTAACCTCTTCTCCGTCTGTGCTGTTTTGTTTTCATTTTATTATGCTTTTGTAAGAGTATAAATTGGATTTTTTCCTCATCTCTTTGTTGCTTTGTTTTTTTCGTCTAACGTAGCAAAACGAGTCAATCGTACCCTGGTGCTGGTTCAACTGGCTAACAATGGCCAGTGAACTTGGTTCAAATAGACGAATACAAAAACAATCCTTTTTCCAATCATGCAACAAATTCACTCGTTTGAGATGTCTTTGATGTAATATTCGCTGCTTCTCGAAACAAAATAACAGAAGATCTGAAGAGAAATGACTAAAAATATTCCCATGAAAAAATCTGTTTTAGGAAGTTTTACGAAATCAATTCAATTAAAAGATTTAACGTAATATCCGGAAAATAATTTATTAATATCTATTAATATGTAAATAATTTAACTGTATCTGCAATCTACCACTCATATGTTGTAAAAAAAATTGTCTACAGCACACACACACATACACACTTTGGATTTACGGAAAATTTGAAAGCAATTGTCGGTGCCGATGAGAGTTTTCGTTCGAGAACATTTTCAATGTTTTAACGGTGGTGCAGTCATGCAATAAAACAAAAGCCTTAACCGTTTTCATAATTTTCAACCAAGCTGCCAAATGAGATATTCGTCAACTGCGAGCCTCTGCTGAAAGAAGAGAAAGAGAGACAAGGAATATTCTCGTTGTTTGTCAGTTTTTGTTTTTTGGTGATCCAAATAGAGAAATTATTTTTGAAAAGGAATTAATTAAAATTATAATTCGCAAACAATTTTCTGGGTATGCATTAGAATAATCTCATCTTAATTGAAATTATTGGGCATGTAATAAAATAAAATATAGAATCTAAGAGCAATCACGAGCAAAAAACCGCTCGACTAAAAAAACGAGGAACGAATGAAAATACGGGGGAAATGTGGATTTTGGGACGGATTAGATGACGAAGAGACAGCGATGGGCCATACCCAATATGCCACCCGGCCCATTATTGGGGCTTCATCAATAAATGATGCGGCACCCAATTCATTTCAAATGTGTTCGCATTAATTTTCTTTCTTTCAATCAAATTCATCTGTCAATTGGCTAACCTTTATCAGAATGAATACAATGGACTCGACACGAAATCATCAGCCAATAATAACACTAATGATAAAATCCGCCCGGAAAATTTCTTCTTCAATGCCATTGAAGAAATTATTAATCACATTGCTGGTGGCCATCAGTCGTATATTTGAACAACAAAATCACTAAATACTATCAATTCAGCTGAGGTTGTTGAATGTGCAGTCAATTCACAACCCCTTTTTACAGTGAATTTGAATAATATACGTTGACGATGTTGACGATGTTGAATAACGATGGAGATGACGGCGAGGACGTTGAATGGAAAGTATATCAAACGGGAACGACAATGGAAACAACAATCAAGTAACCAACAAACGAGATGCGATTCAAATATCATGTTCGCAAATAGGAGCCTTTTATTGAATATCGCAGTGGTTAGCACACACGAACTTACTGCTGCCGTTGTTGTTGTTGTTGTTGCTGCTGCTGCTGCTGTCCCATCGCATTATCATCCCTCTTGCCAGAATATACAAAAACCCAGGGAGAAGAAGAGCAAAAATATTTGACGTGTGTGTGTGTGTGAACTGTGTATATGGTAGACGGTGTGTGCGTCTGTTCCACAATGATGATTTTCGGGTAGTAAACTGCGACGATGTGTTGATGCAAATCGTGTAACCAAAAATTATTGAAAGGCGACAGCCCGTGAAATGATATGTCAATTGCAAAAGGAGATTTTATATCAACTATAATGTGTATTAGATATTCAGAAGCAGCTAGCTGTTGAATGCTCAAATTAATTTCAATACCTATTGTGGTGGCGATGGCATACGTACAGGGGATCGAATGATCGAAGTGAGCTGCCGCCGATTATAGTTTTGACAGTGGTTAAGGTTGCGGTTTAGGTGTGCCGGTATGGTGGTGGCGGTGTTGGTGGTGGTGGTGGAAGGAGGGTGAGGGGGTGGCGTTGGCGACACGATAACATTTCGATTTTGATATATTTTTTGTCCGTCGAACTTTTGAATTACATCAATTGCTATTGGCTGCCAGCTTTGTTATATATGGTCGATAGGGTTGACAGCAGAATAAGAAGATTTCGTTTGATGCTCCGATGAGCTGATGATGATTTATTCGAATGGAAATTTTCGGCAGGGTCGACAAGCTCGTCGTTTATTCTGCTAGGCAGAGCTCATGATGCGTTGAATTGTAAACATTTTTTCATAGCTCAAAATTCATATTCCAATTTCAAATGAGGAAACTTTAGAATTGACCTCTCCGTAGTCTGTCGTCAACAGCACAGTCATACGCAAAGATGACTCTAGTTGTATTTTCCTTGCTGTTTGCTTTGCAGTGAATCAGCGTCCTAGATATTTTCTTTGATTAAACCACAAACTAAATTTCATCAGCGTAAATAAATTTGATGAATTAGTATTCAAACAAACAGCTGTGAAAGGTATGAGTTTTCCAAAGCCAAGCGAGCTTGGTTAGACTTGACGGACGATGAACGGAGTTGCTGTTTGAGTTGGTGTTTGTGTTGAAGACTCTGATGAAAGACACGAATGGAAAAAGAAAATGTAAAAGTTGGCGAAGGAAAAATCATTGCACCAAACATGCTTTTCATTTCGTACTGCTTGAATGTTGTGTTGGAGAATACAATATTATCATTACGATATAATTGTATTCATTTTAACGATGGTGGAAGCGACTGGCTATCACCACCGTCTTCTCATCCCGTGCTCCAAAGTCACGACCAAGAATACGTCGAAAAGTTTCACTCAGAAACTTTTGCTTTGATCAAGAAGCAAAATTTTCGCCGTTCATCGTTCGTCGCTGGAACAAACTGATGTTGTTTTGTGTAAATTATTACATTTTATGTGCGACGGTATGGGCCGTTAAGGATAAATAAAAGAAAAATCATCATCGCCACTGTCATGACTGTAATGGTGGTGCTGAGACGGTGTTGGGATGGCAATGGCTGACGGTGCTGAGACTTCAGTATTAGGTCTTCATCACTCATCATTGTTATATAAACAATTCCGGTGTCATGGTGTTATGTAATCAGCGATTTTTCGATGCTTCTCGAAATCACACAGTACGATGAAAAGGCAAACGAAAATGATGTAGATGATTCGCATCCGAGATGTCGATGTTCCGAAAAATTGAAATGTCTTCATTATTTTATGTATCGTAATAACGGTATATTTCGTCGCCCAGCAAAAGAATAACGATGGGACAATCGCCGACAGAGCAAAAAAGATTGCGCATACATTTATCGCTCGACAAAACCCGAAGGAAAGTACGATGATGAAGAGGAAGGTGTTTTGTTATTAAGTTATTAAAGTGATGGCGCGCACATTGAGAAATATTTTGATGGCAGAGTTTTAATTAGGATTGTTTTAATAACCGCAAGAACCATAACGAGAAAAGTATCTCACACCGTTCGTTCATTAATTCCAGAAGAATCATTTTTAGACGACGTGAAATGGTCGACCAATACAACGGGACTTGCGACTGTACGGACGTTACACCATCCGACACTACTCGTCTATGTAAAACAATTGAAGGAATATTGAATATTATGAACGACACGGTGCCCCCCTATGTTGATGATAATACATAAATTGAATAAAACTTTAAAGACATTTTTTTCATTTATTTCGAGGGATGTACATATTTATTGATTGTAAAGACAGACAGAGAGAGACCAGTCACTCCGCGATCGCACCAGCCGCTGGTTCGGTCATTTATTTAAAAAGGCATTTTTAATTTGCACATTGAATCGATATTCATATTTTATACTCGTTTACATATTGTAGCGGCATATGCATAGTTTTCATATTCTTTCATTGAAACGCTCTGTAAAAGCATATCCCGAATGACTAATTAGATTTGTTCTAGTTGGACCACGGTCTGTTCCTGCCTTCCTAAAGAAGCGGCATGCCGGCGACGAGCAGGATGTTGTTGGCAACATTTTGATCGCTAATTCAAACTTTTTTGATGCGCCGGAATCCGTTGCAGCGTTCTGTTTTTTCGCAAAAATTTTGTGAACTGGCGTCCACGATGGCCGAGTGAACTACCCATAAGCACGCTGCACATTTGAATCTATGATTTGATTTGGGGTGATGGCGAACTGCGAGATATAGCGCGTCAAATGTTGGTCGAATGTGTCCTCTGACGCCTAATGGGGTGTCCGCTCCGCTTCATTGTTTTTCCAATTGCTGTCCCAGCGATCGAATGTGATGAAAAGACAATTGAGCAATTTGAATTTCATTCGGGAAGTGCACAGTTCTCTTCGGCAAAAACGGATAGCTTTGATCTTGCAAATAGCAGAGGTAAGGAATGAGGGGAAGAAAATAGTATCCTTTTGATATATTATACGATTTTTTTTGTTGTTGGAGGAACCAATTCTTCAGTCGTTTAATATCCTCCCAAACACGTGTGGATGTTGTCAGTACACACCGTACATAGTAGTATGAAGCGAACCTACCCACCGTCGAAAATGACGAAAGCAATTTATTTAGATCGTATCCATACATATCGGTTATAGGAAATGAACGCAATTCTCGTTTGATACCTCATTCGATACCGCTTGAGATCCATCATCATGCCATACATTTAGAATTATAAAATAAACTGGAAATTGGGTTTGAGCAAATATCACATACCTGCAAACCGATTGAAAATACATGCGGAAACACATCGACAACCGATCCGATCTATCTCTCTATTTGTTATCATCAAATAATGGCGCTGGTACACTGCTGCCACACATTGGCTCCAACACGAATAGCATTCAACATCAAACCGAACCAAACACCAACCAATGAGTGGTGAAAAGCTCATAAAAAGGGTCATACATATATGCATGCAATATTTTTAAAAAGGCTGTTTTCAATTTTCTCTGCTTTCTTCTCATCTTATTGTACGGTAACTGCAAATAAGACGCGAAGCGTCCCAACCATCACTGGCACCACCTTTATTCACTGAGCACAGCCACAGAAGGAAGAACCCGGTATAAACAACCATCCACTTTCTTTTCCCATTATTATATTATGCTTGCAAAGGCTAAAGTAATATAAATATTGGAATAATATTTAAATGTGTCGGTTATATTATAATAACCAATATTATTATCTTTGGAGAAATTTATTTGAAATAAAAGTAACAGTAAATAAGGATTTTGCAATATTTTTTCAATGATTTCCTATTGCTTCGATTCATCATTACGAAAGTCGTCTTCATCATCGTCGTCTTCGTCGTCATCATTTTGTATTTCTCTCTATTTGCAATGATGACGATTTTCATATATAAAATACTGATTTATTATTCCGCCGTTCGTTTTTTTCTGATTTAAAATTAAGAATATAAATTCAATGTATTTCCACTTTTATCACAATTTCTCTGAGGAAATTCCATTTCATTTTGTGCCATTCGTTTATTCTCATGCTTGCCGGCAATTTGCATACAGACGAATTGAAACAATTTGTTGAAAGATTTTCGATTCAATCTTTTAATCATATCAATACATATATTGTTGAATCTAATCACTTGTCTCTACATGAATATAAATTATGGAAAAAGTTTTGTTCGCGCTACAACATGACTTTGCGACGAGAATGGTCTCATGCGAAGCCCCATGACGACCATCTGAACTGGGAAGAAAATTGTTCAAGAGCCACTTCGGAGATTTGACCAATCGAAAAGTATTGAGTCGGAGAAAGACGGCGAAAAATGTGCCGGAATTTTCATTGCTAAAGAATTTTGTTATTATTATATGTAACATCATCAATTTTGCGCCTAAATTTATGCAATCGTGTGTCAAGCTATCATTGAGTATCACAATATCATGATGAAATATGACGGAGACGTGATATCAAGTTCGTTCAATAATAGAGCTGCATCGGCACACAATTCGCCGAAAATGCGCCAGCCGCACTGCACTGATTGCAGTCAAATGTTTTATGACATTTTTTTTAATTTCGAATGTTCATTAAATGAAATCATGATGTTGCTGTCAATCATCTAAATTCTGAAAGTACCCAACAAAATGTGAGCAACAACAAATTCATTCATTTAAAATATATAAGTTGCTGTAACAAATTTTCCGGTATTTGATATTGAACCCCTGTCTTTTAATGGAATTCTTTTCATTTGCAGCGTCGCCAATGCTGATTGCTCATTGGTCATGAACATTCTGGCATCCTGATGCACAGCAAAACCCCAAAATCGTCGCTAATATTATAATTTCATAATGTTAAGTGAAAGTGTGTACCACCACTGTCACCATTGTCATCATCATATTGTACACGGATTGCTTATATTTCTGTGGTATTTTCGAGTAACCAAACACTTTACGGAATTGCATGCAATATAAATGTCATGACCAACTGTTACAAAAAAAAATCAATGACGTGGAAGCATTTACCCATTTTAGTCGGTTGTTGCCTGCCACCAACATTCCCGGTGTGGGTTTGAACATCGGTTTCGTTTCGGTCGTTTTTTTCCCTTTGCTGTTGGATTCAGTTCGAATCATCTCATCCGGTCCGGTCATGAGTGAACACAGTCAAGTAAAATGAATATTGTGTATCTTCAGTTCCAATCATTAGCTTTGACAAATGTTGAATTCATTTTATTTCATCTCAACCAATGGACTATCAACCTCTACTTGGTTGCTGGTACTTTGCCGCACAGCACATTTGATATAACCACAAATGACGACAAGAAGCCATTTATTAATTTCGAATAAATTGGTGATTGCCGGTTTGTTTGTTCACTGGAAATTGTTATGGTTATCATCGAATAAAATATCAAATAATTTAACTCATTTCGATAAAAGGGACAATATTGTGGTGACATTCAACGGAATGGGGCTCCAATTGTATTGATATTCGAATGACGAAGCTCCCAGGAAATTAAATTTACAAATAATTCATTTGATATTCAGATAGTAAGAATGCCATCACCTTACCCTCTGCCAATGTTTATTGTGCCTTGTGCCATCTTGAAAGGTTGCTGAAGGAGGAATACGGATGATGTAGCACATTCACAAGGCGGCAATTGCTATTTCTGATTAAAGCAAGCACCCTCAATTGAATTTTACAATTTTCTAACTCATCTGGGCTCATGACCATCGGTTGAAAATTTCTAGCGTTTATCGTGATTCAAACAAAGTTAAATATTGTCCACGGTCCACTCACTCTCGAATAGATAATTGACCGAAATTTTTCGAATATAAATCAAATTTGCTGCAATGCTTTGAATTGACAACCCCTCCCTTTCATTTCATTTCAGAAATTAAGGGAATTTGTTGCGAAAATGTTTTTAAATTAAATGAATAGACAAATTAACGGTCAATAAATTAAATGCAATCGACTCTATGGGTACAATTAACCACCCCAATGCCGCAACTAACCCGATTAATAGTGAAATTCTCGAGTAATTATTTCACTCGAATTTCTTTTGTGGCAAATAGTTTGTGGCCACTTTAAACCACAGTAAACACTTCGATTGTTCTTGAATGAAGAGCAGTTGGTGAACGAGCAAGGCGGTCCATCAAGGAAGTTAAATGGAATTTTATTTCATTTTCAAAATGATCGAATGTTAAACTGAGAACGACTTCCCCCAATTGCGACATTGATTTCTATTGCATGTTTCGATATGGATGATTACAGGACGTAAACATTATGGGCTGCTGTTAGCTGTGTGAAACGGTTGTTAATGTGTGTTCTCGATATCGGTGACGATTTGTTTGTCCGAAATGCGTAACATTCATTCAATAACATATGTACCATTCAATTCAATCGATTTCTTCCATTCATGTCAAAAAAAAAATGGTCATTTGTCTTCTAAGTCATTTGTTAGACGACAGTGCCCTTTCGAGAGAGCACTAACAGCCGATGTGGCTCGTTTCTCTCCGGGCAAAATTAACATTGCTGTTAGTCGATTGATTCAAGTGGTCAAGTGCATCAAGAGGGAGCATTTACATTTGGCTCCGGTGATCGACAATCTGGGATTTTAAAAATTGATTGAACAAATTTGAATGCCTTTCTGTTGTGCTGGACTTTCTTTCATTTTATCACGTGAGGATGGGAGCATCCCAATGACTACTTGTGAGCCGGCTGGTAATCGTGCATGCGTCATGAATGCGGCACGAATATTAAATGTGCATATTAAGAAGTTTTAAATGCCCGAAATTGTTATTCGAAACATAATAAATGACAAGCAAGTTGCAGTTTGCGAGTAGTGATATGCATGGAGCGGCCGGAGAGAAAGCAAACGAGACTAAGTAAGAGAGTGATAGAACATAAAGATATTTAGATAATAATAATGCCACACATATTGTAACAACATACTTGTATGTACAACCGGTTTCCGTAATGCATACATCACATGGTTTTCCGGGGAAACGGAACCCAAAAACAAAATGGCGTCGGTCTGACCGGAAATGCTAGTCTTATCGTTATATCCGTTACCTGTTTTCTCTCTCTCTCTCTCTCTCTCAGTCTCTCTCAGTCTCTCTCTTTCTCAGTCTCTCATTATCTTTCTCTTTTTCTCTCACTGTCTCGAGTTTTGCTTGTGTTAGTTTATGCTTACGTCGTTCATGTGGTTGTTGTTGTTGTTGTTGTTGAGTTGTCGCTTTGTGCCCATTAGTTATATGCTAATGTTCAATCCATTTCTAATAAATGTTGCTTTTGCCATTGTTTCATGCCTATTGTGCATATAGATATGGACTCGAGCATAAACATCTAACAAACTTTTTGTTTTCTTTGTCAGCGCTTTGGCTGTTCTTACTTTTGCTGTTGCATATTTTCGATGTTGGTGTTATGGTTGTTATTTGGCATTGTTGCTGTAATTTCTTTTCAATGCTTTCGCGCTGTTCACTTTTTTTTGCGATTTGCAATGTTCTTTTCAGCCATTTCACTGTGTCGCACATTAGACACAAACTATGTGACACATGTAGTTGCATGCGGTGTATGCTGTAATTTATGGTAATTTTGACAATATTTTACTTTTATATCTTGCTTGCATCTAAATGTTGATATGTTGACGTCTCGGATACATTTAGTTGTTAGACATATCATTTTTTGCCTTTGTTTGCCATCGTTTGGAACATAATCAAGGAAAAACGTGTAAGGCGATGATGAAGTGTTTAATTTATACAAAAATCTTTCTCTCTCTCTCTCTCTCTCTCTCTCTCTCTCTCTCTCTCTCTCTCCATCTCTCGCTTCAGCCAGGTGATTGGAATTGAAGTTTTGATAACAATAATCAAGGAGTTCTAAACTAAAATTTTCATGAAATTCTCTAGCAAAATACGACTTTAAAACGATGCACCAAGGAACGAGTTTTTCGATCAGTCGGCGAGTTGTTTTGCCTAAGCGTGACCGGCAAGTGGCAAAAAAGTGTTATTTATGTGTTGAACATTCGGTAATGAAAGATACATGAGGTGAGGCTTCCTCATGAGTTTTTGCTCTTTCAATTTCAATTATGTACAATATAAATCACAAACGCACTTTTTCACTCCATCGAAACTCCTGCACACGTTTAGAACGCACTGAACGGCTATCGAATGGCTATGAGTGTGTGTGATATACATTTGCTGGGAAATGATAAATTATTATTTCCGTTGATCGAAATGACACACTCCGAGACATCATCATTTCTATTGATACTTTTATTATTGTTAAAAAAGAATTCGTCTCCTATATACGGTTAGATTGGAGTGTGCGAGTGTGCATGTGTGCACGAGCATAGTCGGCATAATAGTAAATAAATCGGTGTAGTTCCGAATCGAATATATAAAAAACAGAATAAAATCAGATCCTTTGTGTATATATGTATATATTGTGTATACATATCGTCTCATTAAATGCAAATAATATACCGAATGGCATCAACAATGCCAATACAGCGAACGCAAAAATAGCAACGTAATATTTTATTTTTGGTGGCGATGGTCGCTGCTGTTGCTGGTGTTGTTTTCGATAGAACCGAATTAAAGTGCCTTGATTGACCGTCCCCTAGTGTATTAAAGTTTTATCTCAGTATCTGCGTTATCCTGTTCCCTGATGAGTTTTTGTATATTTAGGTCCGGCAACGACGGCACCATCGTCATCGCCGCCACCACCACGACTTATGTTGCTTTTGCTCGTCCACTCAATATTTTCTTTTATATTTCTTTTTTTTTCATTTGTTAGTTTGTTCGCTCGTTGCTCTTTCGTTTTCTATGCGCTGTCCAAAATTATGTGTATCATTTTCTAGATAAATCTCTGCAGACCAACACCACCGCATCATCATCATCATCAACAACAGCAACAAAATAAAAATCGGGAAAGCTCGAGATATTCGCCCTACGTAATCATCATATTTATTATGTAATAATAAACAAAAAAATATGAAAATATCGGAAACAGAGAGAAAGAAGTGAAAAAAAACTCGAGGCACCAACAAGAAACCTATTTATATGGGTCTGCAATGATATTATTTGCCAAGTATAAGACCAATGTCATCTGTCTTCATCGACACCGTGACTCCCTTATTTTCGAAAATCATTTTTTAGCTTCTATTGTGAGCTACACTGCGCTATTACTTTGGCTTGTGGTTTTTGGTCTATCCGTTTCCCGTTGCGTTGATGTTTCTCCACACTCGACGAGACATAAAGATATATCGGAGATTCTTTTTTTATTGGAAAAGTTTGTGCCATTTGAATGGTGCTCCTTACACAAACAATGCAATATGACGAAAATCAAATATTATTATGTCAACCGAGCAAAGATCTTGTGTAATGCTGTGTTATTTATGATCTGATACCGAATTTTGGGCATTGAAGGGCTTTCTCGCTCATCGTTTCGAAGATGATTTGGCAATTGACAATTTCTCATAGCAAATTGATTCAAATCGATAATATTTCGAACGACCACAAACGTTGCGTAACGGACGACGGGTTCAACTGTCAATCATCATCAACTCCTACCTCTTTCATTACGCCCACATCACCCCATTCCACCTACCACACGCCTCAAAATAAATTGTTTCCGGAATTTTCAATTGTAATGATAAAACCGTTCGAGTTCATTTGAAGGATTAAAAAACAAGAAGAACATTGAATGTTTACTCTCGTCTAATTACGTTCATAATAAGAAGTCGTTGCAGCATTGGGCGTGATAGAGCAAATAGTGTTATCGACACGTGACCAATTCGAACAAAAGCGTTACACGTGTGGAAGAATTGCAGACAAATTGGAATGAAAATCTCACGTTTTTTTATGGCTTGAGCGGAACGAGCCAAATGAGAGATTTAAGCAAAAAAAAGTCACATCTTGCCCAATTCCAAGCAATATGAAAATTTATCAGTTGGTAGGCAAGTTTGAGGAAAAACAAATCTCGTGAATTATCAAATTCAAATTTCCAATAAATTAAATCTAAGAATACTTCGAAATTATACAACAACAATTAATTGAACGAAACAAAACGGCAACCAACGAGAAAAAAACGAATTGAAAATAATGAATGCATTGCCTCCTCGTAACGAAAACTATCACCATTTATTTGGCAAACACTGAACCTCATATAAAAAGAACCCAAATACTCACACACACACACACACACACCCACCCACCCTTAGGAAAACAATAGGAGAACAAAAAAAACATTTGAAGAATATGAATAAGCCGAAGAGGTAGAGGCGAAAAAATATCTCAAGCCTCTTCCGTCACACTTATGAGGTAATGTACCAGAACGACGGATGATCGCATTATATTTGGCTTCTATTTTATTTCATTATTTAATATCCACGGCCGTCGCCTTGGCGGCCGTCATCGTTGACAACGACGTCCTCATCACGAGAAAAGCAAGCATAATATAAAACATATAAATTTGTTCAATTCTCACTGCCTCTCATTTACCAACAAAATTTAGCTCGAGCAACGTTTGTATGAATTATTTGATTTTTGATCGCAAATCAATTCTAAAGTCATGCGTTGTCATTGTTGTGCATTGTTTATTGAAAAATGATTTGTTTGTTTATACAAAATCTACGGGAACACTTGAGGCTCGTATTGATTTCGACAAGCATCCCTTGCAGTCGGCATCGGCTGCCTTTCTCGTTTTGCCTCGCGCCTTCCGCCTTTGGTGTCGATATCTGTAGGACGACCAAATTATGCGTCGTCAGATTCTCTATTGATTATTGTATTGTTCGTTTTGCTTGCTTGCGCCATTCAAGTAAAGTACTCGATGATATTTTCTGGCAAAGTCAAACTGTTAATCAGCATGGTATGCATGACATTACGGAAGCTCCAAGTCAATCAATTGTAGAGCAGTCATTTGGTCGCTCTAGTAAGCTCACCGGTTGGTAGGACGATTTCTGATTTACAATTCGCGGACGTTGTCAAACACGCTAATAGACAGAAAGAAAGAAGAAAAACGAAACACCAATAATCAAGAACTTTCAGTAGGTGAAATATCTAGACTCGAATTCAATCAATGATCCGATTTGTTTATAGCGTTTCAATGTCAATAATGAGCTAATTTTCTAATCAAATAATTCGTCGCTCGCATCGAAATGTAGGAAGCACAAAAAAAGAAGAAGAGATCATTAAATTGCCCCGACTACGTGATTAATCAGGAAAAAAGGAAGAGAAAAAAAAAACAAACGCAGTCGATTGTTCATTGTAAATCGCTAAATCATGATCGTCAAAGACATCAAGTCGTGATGAATGCGTATGCAAAACGCTACTGCCAAGTCGGACAGATTCCCATTCCCATATTGACGAGAAGAATCACCGAAGCAACCGCATGAGCCCTCCCTTCGTCTGTCTCCTTGTCCGCGACGGATTGCCGCGCTCTCGCACACACCGTCTATTGTTATTTGAAAATATTTATTCATGCATGATTTTGTATACGCTCACTGTTGCCCCACCAGTGCAAATTTTGTTGCGGACAAGTTTGAAAACAGTAAACTGCCACTAAATAATGTGTGATATTAGGGTCCAATATTGGTCCTAGTCGAATTTTCAGTCTAATAACGTTTCGGTAAGCGTTGCAGTTCAAACGCTAGTTTATACATCGTTATGGCATATCATGGTTTGATATCACAAGTCCCCGTTCGTCGATGAATGTTCAAGACGACTGCTGTGTCGATGACGTCGATGAGGTCGATGAGTTCGATGATTTCGTTGAGGACGATGATAACGACGACGACGATGACGAAGACCAACTGGGGTGATGCAGTTTAGCACCCTCTTTAAAAAAAATCTATTCATGCTGTCGCTGTTGTTTTTTGTTGTTGTTTCAGTTCATCTTTCTCATTTCTCCCTTGTTGTTTTTTATTTGAAATTCAAATGTAAAAAAACTGCATCGAACACACACACAAACGCATACGTACACACGCGCGCAAACACACACAAACGCACATACACACACACACACACACACACACACTCACACACACATAAAAGGGATAGGAAAAAGGCTGATATTTGAATATGATTGAGTGATAACATTAACTGCTCATATTACCTACTTTATCTTCATATAAACATAAACCGTTCGAGATGAAAGGCATTCGGGGGCCAGCCGGAGCATTTGAATAGATTGAGTGAAAAAGGGTAAGTGTTTAAAGTCATGAAGAGCTATCTCCGGCTGTGAGGTCGGGCGCTCGGTGTGGTGGTACGGTGTCATGAGGACTGTAAGTGTGTATGCGTTTTCTCTTGCACCGCATTCAATCGATGTTGTTTTGTTCAACGTCAGTTCCACAGGTTAGTTGTTGCGAATTCACCCGTCTATTATTATCCATTGAACAATGGCATCCAATTGAGGTACTATCGCCGTTTGAATCACACACACAATATATCATCGCATTGACATGATGTGGCCCATTCAAATTCAATATTTTCGGATAAAATCTACAAATTTTTATTGCACTCATGACACGCAACGTTTCACTATTTTCCAAGTGCATTGTTTGATCAATCATTAGGATTTCCTCAATTAGTCTGTTGATGCTTTGTGTTGTTTTTGTGTGTGCAGTGCAGACTATGCGAACCGGCTATTTTTGACGATTTTATTGTTATTGTGCACGCACAATTGCGTCATTTTATGACCAGTGACAATACTAATTAATTTGATCTCATGTCACGATGCGGCGATTATTGTTCAATTTTCATGTTGTATCGTTATTATAAATTCGCTTCGATGGCCTATATTCGCGTCCGACCAATGGGATTGCATCACAAATGAGAATCATGCAATAATTAACATAAATCGCATACCAAACGTGCAATGAAATCGAATGAAACGCCTCTATGAGTCTTGTGATTTTGAGCGATTTTAGAAAAACTATGAAACGATGTGAAAACGTGTTAAAATGATGCATCAGTCTCGTTCCTTTGCAACTCTTGCCGAATTTTCATTCAATGAGCTTCGAATGCATCTTGCTCCTGCCACTCGTCACCGGATGCGTCAATACGTCCTGTTTTTTCTGCATTAAAATGTGTTCAAAATCAGATTTATCATCGTGAGGATGGCCAATGTGCAGTCGGAGCCTAATCATCTGGATGATATATTGCGTACCCAATGAGCCTAAAGTGCCCAGCGACCATGACCATATTGTCACCTTTAACCAACAAAAGCGACGGCCACAATGCCAACAATGCCAGCAATGACAATTGCGTAATACACATATCAATGAGTTCAGCGGAGGTAATAGCAACTAATAATCGATGAAAAACACACAATACGAATGATATGATCGATTATGATTGATGTATCTTTTTCGGTGAACGGTTTTTACTCTCATCCCTCCTCTTACTGGCTCGCTCTCCCTTTCGACTTCGATTGCGATTTCGATTTCGATTTCGTATTCAGTTCATGTCTTTCAAATGGATTTTTATTTGGCAAATACAAAATGTTTTCCGCAAATTTACAAATAGTAAATCTAAGACTATGCGAAGACTATCAGCCAGCAAAACGACGGGTCAACCAAGATGAACACACAACACGAATACATTTTCGATTTATAATGATCGGCAGCAATGATTATGATGATGACGATAATAATGATGGCAATCTCAATAACAACGACAACGATGAAAAAATCAAATCATATTTTCATAAGTGAAATGTCTCGAAATAAAAAATGTTTCGTTTAGGAATGACATTTTGTGATCTCGGGGTAATCGAAGATACTTCCAGTTGTTTCTTATTCTGCTAACGTGTTGTGCTAATGCTCGCTATTTTTCCCAATGGGATTCATCTTGAGCTCATTTCGGTTGATGTTGAGAAATACATGATTAGTCTGACTAGCAAAATGATGCGTCGTTCAATTGAAATTGTGTTTGCAATGCTACAGCATCAGCAACAGCATAAGGATCGGCGTCGTCCAAAAAATCATCTGATCCGCTATCATCATTTGAACTGCTGCCTACGGTTATGTACCAAAGGTTTGACATTCTAAGAGTTTAATTGTATGCGTTCGATTACGCATTACGCAGTTGCGCTGAATGCTGAACAAAAAGTAAAATCCAACACGTCCTTCTTTCCTTGTCGACTTTTGCCTTGCGCAATAAACCGAGTTTTTCATTGGTGTAAATTTGAGAAATACCAGGGAAAATATTCCTGCGTGCGAGTGACCTGTGACATCTCACACGCATAAGTAAGCGACATTTTCTGTTGCTCAACCTTCTCTTATAGTAACCTCGGACTGCTGCCATTAATTGTTATTGTTATTGTTATTATTAAACTGTATGCGATGTTTGAGCGAATTGATTATTTGTGGTATGTTCCTGTTTTGTTCAATTTTTTGCTCTCCCCCTCTCTCTCTCTCTCTCCCTTTCTCTCTCCCCCCCTCTCTCTCTCTCATTATCTCGCTCTATCCAAAAATGTTTTTACTGCAAAATGCTTCTATTAACCATTAATTCATGCGTTACAAATTATTCCTTCAGGAGCAATTTATTCATTGAACTGCGAAAATTTGGTTCTTGTTTATTTTTCTAGAAAGAAAATAGATTCGAAACAATGAAGAGCTATGGCAGTGGAGGCAACCGAAAAAATCGGTACAATAAAAACAATCCGAGATCGACAAAATTTTACCTCGTTCGCTTTTGAGGATGAAGCATGTGTATGGCATTCTCCTCCTTTCTGTGCTGGATGCTCACGGGGTTTCACTGACAGTTTCATATCGCGCTCCATGAGATCCTTGATTCCGTCACATCTGGAAGCGAAGAGCCTTTTCTAGAAAATCAGGGAAATATTGATTTTCCCAGTAGGAAAATTCCGCAAGCAACAATGAGAACTTCGACTTTCCGCGGCCACCAGTTCCTTCAAAAATGTTGCACCGTCGCGACACCTATGATTCTAATTATTTTATTTCAGCACATTGAAGAAAAACCCACAGTACGAATGAAAGCGATTTGAATAGAAAATCAACATTGTTTTTTCTTGTTTCTATCAGATCGTCCTCGTCCTATTCGTCGCCAACACCAACGTTATTCCCCTCCCGAATATGAAATCCAATTTAAAAACAAATGAGAAACACACAAACCGCAAAGATTATATTTACTCGTTCTTCCGCAATGCCATCGTATGAAAATGGGAAATGTAGGTGACTCGTCACAGAAATGTCTTATTTATTTATTAATTTTTTTTCTTCGTCGGCGTCACCATCGTTGCTCGCTTACGCAACACCGTTGTTTTCATTCCATGGAAAATACCATACCCAATGTTGACGAATCGAACACGAGAAAATCTATCGATTGAATTTCAACTGATAGAAAAAATAATTCATCAAAGAAGTAGCGTTCCCGGAAAGATAACAGGAGTCAATTTGTATAGATGGCAAAACATGGGAGTTGTTTTTCGGCGAATACACGTACCAACATCAAAGTGGAAATGATATTTGCAGTTTAATTGGCGCTGCGGAAGATTGCTGAATGCAAATTATATCGCCTGTTCAGATCGTAAGATGAAAATGGATTAGAGCGGTGCCTGAACGGCGCATTTTAATGGCATCAGTTATTCTGAGTGAGTCACTTGACGCCATCATGCTTCGGGATAGTCATTGTTTCGTCGTCCATTTCGGCCATCACCAGACATAAAAATCTTACCGCCAATGCTGTGGTCATCATCAAGATAAAAAAAAACAGTTTACTTGTGTTTGGTTTGTTTTCGTTGAGCATTTCTTACTTGGGTCCAACTGCCGCCAATTGTAGTTATTTTGCTTTGCTGAAAAGCTATCTAGACTGGAGTGTGTGTGTGTGTGTGTGTGTGTGTGGGTGTGTTTGAGTGTGGGTGTGTGTCTGATGTATTCATTTTCTTGTGGGAAATTAATTTGAGCGAGAAAGGGCGAGGAATTGTAGTCGATGCCATCAACAACGATTTATAGCTTTTTTTTTGCTGGCAATGGTGCTTCTTGACGATTCGTTTTCCCTTCATTTTATCAATCTTTCATCCACTTGGTTACATCCGATGCGTATGGGGCTTGCGGAATAAATTTCTTTTTCCGTTGATGTCACATCATCGTTGTTGTTTTATTCTTTTTTCTGTCGTTCATTGCGGGCACTGCTTAATGTCCGCAACTAATTCTATTGACCGTCCCATGATAACGCCTTTTTGGTTGTTTTTTATCTGCTGGCCTGACTGCTCCAGGCACACTGTCAAAATGGCAACTTTTACCGTAGAATTAATGCTTTTGAAAGATCTGGCATCATTTGCAGATCCATTGCCTGTGATTGGGCTCGATCAAACAAATAACTCCTAGCATTTCGAGTGCCTCGGAATATTCGCAACTGTGTAACCATAAGCAATAATCAAAATAATGAAATCCATTGGTAATTGTCAAATGGCCTGTTTCGCAAAGTGATTTGTAGCTGAAAATTCTGCGGTGAAATGATCCGCTGTGGGGAAAGAGTGTCGAAAATGAAGAATGAAATGGGCCATTTTAAAGTTGTTAGCTGCATATGTATCCAGCGAAACTCCAGCCTATCATGTATCTGTGCATTGTCGACAGTTATTAGGGAATATTGGGAAAATCCGAGAGTGAGACAATTGAAACAGTCTGCTATAAAGGCAGCGAAAGCTCTTAACAAATAGAAAAGCGTCCCATAATTATGGCGCTTCATTTCATTATGATTGCAATTTACTGTCAATCTCGATATTTAGCGTATTTTTTAAGCAACGACTATGGAAAAAATTGCACTTTTATCACGTGCAGAGAAATCAGTCCCTGCGCCATTCGCTGTCTGAGGAGTTTGCAGTAATGAATGGACCAGCGGGTTGTGTTTGGCTACATTGGAAGAAATAGACGCTCAGTGCCTAATAGTTCGAGCAAAATAAATTTCCAATTGTTTCAAACGAACCCGTCTATCGGTACAGTCGGTTGCTCTAAACTTAAACCAATCTTAATTCACGATTTAATTTTTTTTTCTCCGTCTTGTATATTTGTCCCTCGGCTTTATCGTGTTTTGCTCAACGATTCTACTGTGCACGCTCGCTTTCGCTCTCACTCTCAATCTCTCCTCCTGTGAGTGTGTGTGCGGTTTTCTTTCTTTTTTTCATTTCCATTAAAACACATATTACAAAATAAAGAAGAGGGTCGTTACGTTACAGAAGCATTTGCATAAAATTTCCATATTGCTTTTCTGTCTTTAAATCTCTCGCTTTGCTCTGTACCGTTCTCATCATCGGCAACATCATCATCAACGTCATCGTCATCGTTGACTGTTCGGCCGTCAATATCGGAAAACACACAGAAGGACGTTGAGATGTGTACAATAGCAATGTTGACTCTGCTCGGGCAGCGGTGGCAACGGCAGCGCGATTCCATTGGAAAAATTTGAAATATTTAAAATCTTTAATGGGAGGTCGGATCTTCTGATGACACTTCTTTCAATGATGGCAACAACATCATCGTCAGCCTCATCGTTCTCGTCCACATCGTCCACATCGTCTACATCGTCTACATCGCAGTCGTGATCGTCTGACGTAGCGTTTGAAGTTAAAAGTGTTTGTAGTTATCGTTTCCATTGCTATTCTTGTTGTGGTTTTTGTTGTTTTTTTGTTTTTGTTGGAGTATTGCTGCTGCTACAAGCTGCTGTCGATTTCTCATTGCTTCTGCACTTTGCATGCCATGTGTATTGGTTCGAAGTTCGAGTATAAACCCACCTTCGAAACATAAAACACAACGAGATAAAAATATATTCCGAAAAGCACTTTCAAGTAGATATCATTAGAGCGGAGGTTTTCTTATGTTAACAAAACATAAATGGATGGGAGGATGCCGAGAACTCCATTTTCAATCGTTTCCTATTGTTTGACGGTCTCAGTTTTAATGCCCTCTCGCTCATTCAACTGGAAAAATCATAAAAATATTTTCATTGTTTTGTTCTTGAGTATGGAAATGCGGCAAATATTGTTTGTCGGCAAATAAACGCTCTCATTAGCGACACTGATTCACTTGATTTGGTTGCTTCTCGCATGGCAATCACACTCAAAATTTTGGGGTTCACGATTTGATCCAAGTAGCATACTGATATTCAAAGGGATTTGTCAATCTCTTTTTGGCAGAATTCTCAGTAAAAATTAATGAGTTCTGAAGGCGGACAATTGCTATCCGAAATTGGAGGTGAGGCTTCGGTCTGTTGCCGAGTGTGTCGAAACCAAAATGACCGGTTTCATCTGATCAAGTGCCCTTGCAAATGCTCTGGATCCATTGGATACGTTCACGAGGAATGTTTTTTTCGATGGATTCGTATTAGCCAAGGGAATCGCTGTGAAATTTGTGGGGCAGAATATACAAGGATACAAGGAAGCGTTCTGCAAAAGCTCGGAATTCGTTTCAGGCGATTGTTTCAAATGAGATATCTTGGTATAATTATGAAACGATTCATGAATAACGTTGCTGCATCGATGATAGTCACGTTGAGCACGCGAAATTTTTACGATGAGCTGGACCAATACCAATCTTTGGGAAGGACACGGATCTTATATTTCCCGCTGCTTTTCGTCGTCACCGACATACTCGTGATTTCATACTTTGATTGGAGCTTGCGCAATTTACTGAATTTGACTTTAGTTCGTCGCGACTGGTGGAATGATGTGTATCCAATTGATGTTGGTCACTCACGAGCTCCATCATCGCCAACCATAGAAGAGATTTTGGCCGATTTTCTGAGTTGAATTACGAGCTATCAAGACATATAATTTCTCTGAAAAATCCATTCGAAATATCAAGAAAAATAAATGCTAAAAGAAGCATTTTTAAATTTATGCGTTGGCAATACACAAACATAAACACACATACACACACACACACACACACATTCATACAGGCTCATAAAAATAAGCAACACAAAACAACAATAATAAAATAAGCAAATTTACTCTTTCAGGTTACATAAATATGCCCTTCAGGATAATACCCAGACCGGCGATCGGTCGTCCGTCCGTTCGTTTGTCCAAAGAACCGAATGAAAGCGATGTGTAAAACGAAAACTACTGCGGAAATATACTGACCGCAATAAAAATAAGTGCCTTTCGATATTATGCATTTTTCTCTGGCTTTGAGCAGGATACTGAAACCTTCAAGACATTTGAACAGGATGAGCACCGTGCTCTCTCATGCTTGATATCTGACAATGAACGTATCCCAGCCGAGATAACTGTTGAAACAGATGGTAAGCATGCTCCCTTTTAAATCGATCACATTTTATGTCTAAATACAATCCTGTGGCTCCTTTTCTTCATCCTCTCGGAATATATTGCAAATGACCAAGACGGGAGGTTTTCTTAATTCCATTATATTTTTTTTCAGCATCGAATGATGAAATATTGCAAGGAGCAAAAAGCCGAGCTATTTCAAGGATATTGTTGCGTTTTATCTCTTGCGATTGAATTTGATGTGATTCAGATAGAAATAATATTTTTTCGAATTGAAACCTTTGAGGGATGATAGTCTGGACGGAAACTGAATCGAATGGAATGGAATGGACTGAACTACCCCGCCATTAGCAGAATTTTTATGCGTTGGAAAACTGGTCGAGCAAGACAATCTATATTTCGTTTTTATGCCCTTGACAATGAACTGAAAAAATTGAGACATTGGAGTCTCTGAACGGAAAAAGCCATAAGAATTTATTATTATTTATGTTGAAGGGCTTCCAGAGGAAAATAATAACACTATTCCAATTCGACCAAGCCTTCTAATTTGCATACAAAGTGCAAACCGACAATATTGCTTTGTTCCAACCATTTCAGCGGGCTCTGGATGATGGTCCGAACAATGGAGAGACTTTCAATCATCTATTTACACATTTTTATGCGTTTTCATTTCAAAATTTATTTACTACCTTTTTAACTACAACGTTCTACATACTATATCCAATGGCTCAGTGTCAAGCCAAAATACTTATTGAATGAGAGACAATGACAAGAAAAGATATCCTTGAATTGATTCAAGCGTTATATTTATAACCATGCCGATGATGATGAAATATGATTTTTATTGAAATAAGGCGAACTGCCTGACTAAAAAAAATTGACAAGTCAGTTTAAAGTTATTGATTATCTCCATTTGCTCCGAGATCGGTAAAATTGGAAAATCGGTAAAACGTGAAAATTCCTCCTTTCACTTGGGCGAAAATCGTCAACGTCAACTCAATTTGGTTTCATGTCTTGTTGATGTAGCCGCATTTTTCGAAATGTCTAGCTGTGCCCAATCGATTGTTTTTGAAAGCGTTCCAATTTGCGGTAGTAAAATATTTAATATTATATTATGTAATTTAAAACAGTTAGTTTTCGTTTTGTCAAATTGATATTAACGTCATTTCATTGTATCGTTGCGTAAGAATTGAATAAATGCGTTATCAATGCATACCATTAAATATATATATTATACATATATATATATACAAAATAACAACAACAACAACAAAATCGTATAAAAACACAGAAGGAATTCTATTTATCCAAAGTCATTTTCTATTGGTCATCTTATATGATATGATCTTTCTTCGACCACCAGTTTGGTGACAGGAGCACTAACAAGCGCCATGTCGAATCAATATCAAAATGGACAACGAGAAACATACTCGCTAGGGCAAATCAGTACATAAGTTGTGCTCTAACGATAACAATGACGACGACGACGACGATGGACGATGAACAGTAATATAAAGCCAAAAGCCACCAGAGCGACGACAAATTCATAGAATCAACGATATTTCACATATTATGAACTGCACACCAAAAACTGTACCTATTATAACCACTCCCTGAGTGTATGACGTGTACACAATGACAATCTTGGGCTGACTGCGAGAGGGTGGAGAAATGGAAACATTCCCAAAATACACAAAAGAAAACGGTCGAGTGGAGCAAAGATATTACAACGATTAAGATGATATGACGATTGGAGAAGGGGCCAACCATTCATCGAATGAGATTCACTAAACGTTTAGCGTACTATTAATAGTATCCCCTATCACAATAAGCACTAGAGAAACGGTATGGGTGTAACAAATGGCCAACGATAACAGCATAACAGCATAACAGCACATTGAACATACATTGTCTTTTTTCTCTCTCATCTTTTTCTGAGCCAACGAACGATCTCGCTCTCTTGATGTTTTCCATTTTCCACGTTGACTATATAGTCAATGTCAACTCATCTCACATTTAAATGTACATACGGAAGAAAAAAAGAAGAAAGCTAGATACATTTTTATCAATCGGCTAATTGTGAGCTTTCAGTGCGTGTTTTTGTATGTTTCTGTGTTTGCTTGTGCTTTGATCAATTGTGGGTTGTTTCATTTAAATGTTTTCCATTCGAATAGAATGGCTGAATGCTATTGATAAAGAACCATAAATTGAAAATTATCTATTTCTAAAAGGTAATTTCAAGCTTATGTACGTAGTCCTCTGCGTATTACGCAGTGCGTAACCCATGTTGCGTCGAACGTTCAAGAAATTCGAAATAGGGCTGCTTTTCCTTTATCCTTCATCCAATCGGCCTACTTGTGCTGTGCAGCTTGGCACGTATTAGCTCGAATTTCTTTGATTGCCACGTAATTCTGAAGCAGATTCATTCTCTGACAATAACCTAAAGGTTTTTCGCAGCTGCCGGCCTGTGGTTACTTCTATTTCGAGAATTAGTCCAGCGATCATTGAAACGGTCATTGATACGTTTTTCATTTTGGCCAATTCAAACCGTCTTCAAAGAATATCTCACAGAGTATCTGTCTCGCGCAAACGGCGAACCTCGAGTACCAGTACACTCGCTAAATTCGTGAGTGAGTTCAAGGAGATTCTGCTGGACCGTCAACGCAACGGATGAACAACAGCAGTTGCACTGCTCATTTAAAAATAAATAAAAATCTACTAAATATCAAATAGCAATTGAAATTTTCAGTCGAAATGCATGTTTTTGTGTTCCCCGGCTCTTTCTCTTCTCATCTATTGACAACAATCAGCACACCGAGCCGGTGAACTCCGGAATATTTCTAAATCTACGGACGGGCATTTGGTCTTTCACATTTTTACTCATAGGCACGAGGCAAATTCTAAATGAAAAATAATAATCAAAATAAAAAAATAATAAATCAAATTTAAATTATCCGCAACGGAGGAAAACTGAAAGTCCTAAACCCTTTTTTATGATGTTGTGTATTGTAATTGTCACATGGCTGTCGCTCTCCCCAGAAGAAACAGCACAAAATCACAAAACCAAAAAGTGAAAAATTCTTTTGCAGTAAACAAGAAGAAGAAAAAAAACATCTGCTTCATGTGATTAGTGTTATTATCAGCACTGAGACATGGCAAAATAATAAGAAATTTTTTTAATTAAACTTCTCCGAAAAGAAAAACCTCTCACCATTTCAAATGATAATTAAAATATGACGGTTTGTTTGTGTGTGTGAGTGGAAGTGATTTAATTTAAAAGCTCACAAACAAAGTACAGTACACAAATTGAAGAAATAATCCCTTACGAAAATGGCCCGAAAAAGGAAAGCGTTAGAAGAAAGTCGGGTTAAATTGATGGGAACGGCAATTTTCACATTTGATTTGGCTTCAAGCAATTCATGGCATATGCTGGCAGTGTTTCTGACTCATGGGGATTTATGCAGAGATAGAGAGAGAGAGAGAGAGAATCAGCTCATCAGAATATGATTAATTTTTTTTATTCATTTCATTTTCATGGGCAAGTGCAAATTACCGGACTCGTATATTGAAGAGTGCGGAATCGCTTCGGCAATAATGCAGCATTTTTTTGAAATTATATATATATATATCAATTAAAAGCAAGCTTAGTCTAACACAGTCATGAATACTCGTCCAAATCTACGGTCACCCTCGATGCTTTCAACCTAAATATGGTGAATTTATTAAAAAGTATATATTTGATTCATTCAATTCAAATTGAAAATACATGAAATATGCATGCATTGCATTGATTTCGAATGTGGTTGTCTGGCTGCGGCTGGGTATTTCGGTCGAAAATGTATTTTATGTGCAAAGAGGATGCAAATTTTGATAACCGAAAAACATGTTCTTACATTGGCGGCAAGATGATATGCACAAAAATGAAAATAGCTGGTGAAAAACAAAAAAAAAAAACAAAAAAAAAACGAATGAGTATAAAAAATTGTAAGAGAAAAACCGGTGTTAAATGGTAACGTTGGCCCATTTGGTCACATGGCTGATGTGCTCGGACTCATTATTAAATCCATATTCAACATTTCCTCAGCTTTCTCATTGGTCTTTTTTCCTTCTCGGGTATTTTTAATAAACTAATGGAATAAATTATTAAATTATTCTGCATGTTTGAATGAATTGCGTTTTGCGAATTCCGCCTTAATGCGGGCTCCAACATAGCCGTCAATGCGACCCGAAATTCCTCATACCTTGACTTTCATCATGCAGAAGGTCACTTGACGAATTCTATAATGTGGCTTTCCCATCTGAAATAAATCAGGCTGCGTGATTTTTGTGGGGGGCCTGTTGGGCCGTGCCAAGTTTGTTGAGTTTCTATAAAAAAAAGAAGCTTCCAGGGAACCGGCGTAACTGTGTCTCATAAACAACAACCTATTGACAAGGAGCACATCTCTCAAATAAGAATTATTATGAAAATTGCAGTCGAATAAACATATTGAACGTCTTTTTCCTTTGGTGCATTAGATTTGTGGAAACTGTCGAAAAATATCTAAAAATAAGTATGATTACAGACTGCTGACAAAGCTATGCAAAATAGTTGACGTGCTGTTGAAATGGTTTTGAATGGCACTGGGCATCATCCATATGTACGGTAGACGTACGATGAATCGCGACGAAATGTATAAACTTTTATTATCTTAAGTGCAATGTCATTCCATTGTTGGTTATCATCCTGCATGAGTACGGCAGATGAAATGGTGGAAAACTCAGAAGCAGTACCAGCAACAAAGGCAGCAACTAATGACAAAGACACACGGGAGGAATCCCTCCTCCGGTCTCAAGTAACAATACGCGAAAAGTACAAGCTACAAGAAGAATAACGAAAAAACCATACGAGCAAAGGTATGCATAATAAAATAAACTGATTTTTCCCATTCATTCTTTTACTTTGATTTTCCTGTGCCAATAGCATCTTACCCATTTCGGTCGTACTCTTTGACATAGACAAATCCTTCCTAAGTCTTGTGAAAAAGTATTATAGGATCTTTTTCCGTCTTGTTTAAATCGCAAAATCGCACAGGATCTGCATTTATTTGAATATTTGACTATTATGAAGATGAGGTGGTAGAGGCATGGCATCAACAGTGAAATCACCAAGTGAATGTTCGAGAACTAAAACACCGGGGATGGAATATGCCCGATGTCATTCGTATTATTTATATAATGCCCAAACGACAAAAAAAAAATAGAAAACCATGAGAAATCACAATCTGCTGTTGCTGTTGCATGACGAACGATTCAGTTAATTTTAAATAATAGATCAAGCCACCCAGTAGCATTTTGCTTCGTATATTATGAAAAACTCTATAAAATCCTAGCAGCCTTAAAAATAGTTATGCTTGACGGAAGGATTGGAGAATTCGAAAATCCGCTTTAACCATAATCATTGATTGTAACCAAACCAACGCCTGTTGTAAGATATTTTGTAAATTTTCCAAGACGGGGCTTCAACATTTGGATTGTGCGGTAACATTCAAATTTATTTACTCAATTTAAGGAAACATTTAATTAATTAAATGAATAGGTGCTTTGGTGAACCACTTCTTTCGATTTATTTTATTTTTCTCGAATGCTTTTGGACTTGTATGCTATTCGCCCTTTTCAGAGGAGAGATGCGGACGGGATGTTAAAATTCTTCTACCTTCACACGACCGCGACAAGTAGATTTTTAGATTTTACACCATTCAATTAAAATGATTGAGATCGATGGAATTATGAAATCAAAGTAATTTCCAATAAACCAATTAAGCCACTACACAAAATCGCTGAAATTGTCAAATTTCGAGCCAAGGGTCGAGATGGTTGTGTTTCTGTGCTAGATTTGCAAACAAAACAAACTTTTTTTTTATCACCCACCATTTTTTACCAATGCTCCTATAAATAAAAACCCAACTTAGACGATCGTTCTATTCGCTTCGGTAGAATCAGTCTGGTATCTCAACCTCTCGGACGTTCTCCGTCATTCTCTGCCATCAAATAATGTTTGGGATTAATTGATTCCGTTTACGACAACCGCGATATCTTATGGACGTTTTAAGCGAGGTGGCACAATGTTCGATGTGCCTTTGACAAAATCGGAGGCGAAGAAGGAGGAATGGAGTTGAAGATTTCTTTATCAACTGAGCCTCTCATTGAATTTCTAACTGGAATTAGCTCCGCACGTCGATAAAGCGCTAATTAATAACAAATTGAAAAAAAATCGAATAAGCGCTCATTGATTTTAAATCCAAAGATGGCGCTTGTTCATCAATCAGCGCCATCCATGAGCAATTCAATTCCGCTATTTTTTTTTGACAGTTCTTGAAAACTTGAATTTATTTTTCAACAACAAATTCGCAAACATTTTGTTACCATTTGACCAACTGAAGGTGCAAGATGTCGGGCATTTTTCAAAGACAAGAAGACAAAGATTGGAAAACTCCAAATGAGGTAAATGTCGATTCTGGCCAGCTTTATTCGTAATGACAATATTTATTTTGTTGATAAGTCAGGCAGATGGAATTGTCTCTAGCAGTTTGCGCAGGAAAGAATTCTCGGAATGCATCGTAACCTACAATATTTTGTTTTATTCTTTTAAAAATGTCCAGATAATCCGATTGCAGCGGTTAAAACAAAAACAAAAAGCTCTTCAAGCCCGGTTGGACAAACCACCGCAGAACAAAAATGTGGGCAGAAACATCGAAATTGGTCCAGCAGAAAAGCGAAAAAACCCATTTTTGAAGTAAGTTCCTTTGTGGAGTTGAACTTTCAAAACAACTTTTATCCTAATAATTATTGTCTTTTGTGGAGTTTAGCAAAAGGTTTGATGGATCAGCGAAGAAGTTCCGCACTGATTTACAAGAAGGGGAGAACGTGACAGAAGACTCAATCTTCACTTTATTGACATCCACCAGCTCGAAAAAACTCCCATTACCCGCGGCAAAGACGAAATCAAATGAAGATCAATCAGCGACGAAAACGGATTTTGCCAATCTCGCAAACCTTATTGCAAATGATGCAAATCTGATTAATAGTGGTGATGAAGCGGAAGTTGAGGATGAGAAAGTCACCGACCACATTCCCGTGGATTGGGGCATCAAAACGAAATTGCGAATATTGAGCAAGGAAATCATTCCAGGCAGCAGATTGAAGACTAATGAAGAGGCCAGTGGCATCACGGGCTTTGTGCGATGCATCGATATGAAATCGATGACGTCTGGATTGGACATATCGCCGGCGGCTCGAATGCATCAAAGCACTATGTACTGGCAACATCCTCAGATGCCTTGGCTGACTCTATTCCCTCGGATGTCAAAAGAAAATAACGGATTCACTATCGGTGAAGCCGAGCAAAATGCCTTACAACGCGATTGGGCTGATAGTTTCCGGGCGCTCTTTCAACTGGTTAGAGCGCTGCAGTGCCCATACTTCTATGTGTGCGCCAATTCGTTCACGGTATTGTTTCGAGCGGCTGGCATTGGCGGACGATGTGAAACACATGCCTTTCTTACACCCACATCTCGAGGTCTTCGAACCGCACTCAAACAGGAAGACATCGAATTTTCAATGCCGTTAAGAATTCAATCGGAAAATCAAAATAAATCTCTCAATGAGAATGACACACAAAATTCAAGCTCATCTAGTCTGCATGAAAATGACAACTCTAAACAGGACTCGAATAGATTGAGCGACGAATCTGTTGAAAAGTTTAGTGATGATGAAGACGAGGAAAAATGGCTGGCAAGTCTTGGTGTGGAGGCGGCGGAAATCAAGAAAATTAGTACAAAACACGCCCGACGCAAGCATAATGCCGAATGTGCCGAGGATTCATCGGATACATCAATTGTGCTAGTCGAAGGTGTTGAATGCCAGGCGCTATTTAACTTTCTGTTGAATGCCAAAAGCACGGTGACGAAGGTGGGCCGGTTGGCGGGCATCCCACCGACATTACTTGCGCCGGTCGCCTTTCCCGGAGCGACTTTGCGGAGCCTCGAGATTCGCACTAGCAAAGTCCGAATGGAGAACGTTGACTACCACAGTATGGAGCTGAAAGGCCCCATTCTGCCGCACGTGCTGCCATACCTGTGTGAATTATTCGTCGAGACGAAAGACCAATTCAGTGCCACAATGATCAATTTTTCGAGCACACTGACAATGAGCAAAGCCGCTCAGGCATTAATTGACGGTAAGTGGTGCAAATGCGAATAGTTTCCGACGATCCAATGATTTCATCACTTTCTCTTTCTCAGGTGTGAACAAGGAGAATAAGCAACCGACTGCTGAGAATGTGTTCGGTCGAGAGAACCTGTCCGATTGCGGACTTCAACCAGAAATATTGCAATCTTTCTGTCAGCTTAGTGGCACCGCCGTGCGAACATTGGAACGCATGTGTTTCAGCAAAGAACAGGGAGGGTACACTTGGACATAGCACAAGCAGATTATTAACCGGTTTATCGAATAATTATTATTATTTATTAGAAATTCAGCGTTTTTCTTATATTTATTCTACCCCTATGTACTTCTAAGTGTCAATGATGATCAATTCGTCGATGCTCCAATCTTCGTACGAATGATCCGGCAAATATCTTCTTATAATTATTGGAATTTTTCTCTGTTTCAACTCTTTCATTGCGATTTGCAATGGATCTGTTTCACCTTCCAATTCGACCATTATTGGAGCACACATGGCTATTTGGAGTGCACGTGTTCCTAGCACTCTCGCTCTCTCGTACCTAAAGATCAAGGAAGATATTCGAAATGAGCATCAATACAGCAGCTTTCTTGAGGGCGACGAGGGCTTCTTCGTTACTCACTTGGTCATGTATCGTGTAGTGATTCGTTTGTTTTTCGGAACTCCACCGCCAGTTTGTCCAGGAGCGATGATTTCAAAGTTTTCCGCCTCCTCATCCTGATTCAAATCATCGATATTGTCATCGTCTTCAACGTCATCGAAATCGTCTCCGCCAACCCTAGAATTCGAATGAGAGAAGCATTTGAGCGGATGGCGTTAGCACTGCTTTGCACTGTTCAACGAGGAGTATTCACGCAGATTATCTTGAATTGGCGTGTCCATTTGAAAAATTAATGATTATTGGACGTTTCGAATCGAAACAGCAGTCAATGCCATCAAAATATTCTTTTCGATTTTTTAAAAACATACAAATTTTGAGGTTATGCTCTGCGTGAATTGCCTCTTGCAGTCGGAAAAGTGACAATTCTCATGAATTCTTCGACTTACTCATCGTTATCGTATTCTCCATCGTCCATGTTAACGGGCACTAAGGCTCAAGAGCAAAACAAATTAATTACTCCCACGAAAACCGCAGAAATGTTATAGAAAATATTGCGAACGCAATGCAATCGAGCGCGTACTGTGCGGAATTCCAAGTGATATACGCTTACGGCTTTTGATGAAATTATGTGTGAGGGGGATATTTTGGTACGTTTACATCCTCTGCTGCTGTGGGATATTTTGACATCTCACGTCTTTCGGGACATTTCTCCAGTAAAATCGCATAATCGTTGCAATCACGAATCACGAAGAAGTGTTGCCAACTTGATGGCCGTCGCTTGAGCTGTCAAAGTACACATGCGGTTTGTTGATCTTCGTTACATTGCTCATTCATTTCAGATTTCGGAAAGTTGAGCATAAATCTCAGAAATTAAAATGGCAGATTTTGATGCATCGGAAGACAAAAAGAAAACACATCGCAAAAAACAAGCAGGTAAGACAAGTCTGGTTTCGAGGCTGGCGGAATGCTAAAACAAATTTATTTCAGGTGTGAGTGCGGACAAGAAAAAAGCCAAGAGCAAACCAGCAACCGAGAAGGAGAACCTTACTGCGAGACAACGTAACCCAAAGGCATTTGCTATTCAATCGGTCGTGCGAGCTGAACGAAATTTTCGGCGCAAAGAGGATATCACAGCCAAGAAGCAACATATTCCGGTAGTCGATGCGAGTACCACCGAGCCGCCACCGATTCTAGTCGCTGTGGTTGGCCCACCGAAAGTGGGAAAGACAACACTCATTATTTATTTATTCTTATGACTGTTTTTGGGTTACAAAATATCACGATTAAAATTCCAAATTCAATTAAATTTCTATGTCGAGGTCTCTTAGCCATGCGACCGCTCCTTCGCTGACGCTGCCGAAGTCCGCAAAATCGCCTGTGTACCGTCGGTTCGGGCATTCGGTGGCAATGTGTTTCATTGTCTGGATATCACCGCAGTCGCAGTTCGGTGTTTCGGCGAGGTTCCACTTATGAAGCCAGTAGGCACATCTTCCGTGCCCCGTTCGTATTCGGTTCAGGCGAAGCCATTCGTTCCGTGGAAGATCCAAGCCGTGAGGGGGCGATGCTGGATCGGTGACAAGCCACTTGTTTTCGTGGTCGAATTCGGACCACCAGATTCTCCAGCGGGCCTTGGGGTCCAGCAGGTTGGCGGCTTCATTGTAGAAGGTCCAGAACGGGTGTCTCGATTTCAATCTCATTCGGGATGGCGCGTTTTCGATGTCGCCTGCGATGGGTAGCAGGCTGTCCATGGCAATTTTCCGGCACTCTCGTGAAGCGTCGTTCTCGCGGCTCAGTTTCGGTGCTGTGATGCCGGCAATTGCGTACAGCCAGGGTACTGGCGTTGTGTGTGTCGTCGCCGTCACGATGCGCATGACCGAGTTCAATTGTGTGTCGACTAGCTTGGTATGCGCTGACAACACTCATTAACAATTTGATAAAGAGTTTCACCAAAACGAATGTAACCAACATCACCGGACCGATAACCATAGTCACATCGAAGAAACGGCGAATCACGCTGATTGAATGCAACAATGACATCAATTCGATGATTGACATTGCCAAATGCGCGGATTTAGTGTTGCTGATGATCGATGCAAGCTTTGGCTTCGAAATGGAAATCTTTGAATTCCTCAACATTTGCCAAGTGCATGGAATGCCTAAAGTTATGGGTGTTTTGACACATTTGGATGCAATCAAGAATGCGAAATCATTGAAGCGACGCAAGAAAGAGCTGAAACATCGTTTTTGGACGGAAGTCTTTGACGGTGCTAAATTGTTCTACTTGTCTGGAATATTGCACGGCGAATATCTGCCAACAACATTGTGATAAAAATGCGATGAAAATATGATATTATGCGAGATGATGGCTCTAGTGATGATTAGAAACTATTTAAATGTGGGTTTTTCCCAAATTGAAGAGGTTTGAGCCCGAAAAGAATCGAGCAGGTCAGTGTCGACACGAACCTGCTCGAGCAGATACAGGTCGACACTGATCTGCTCGATCGTGTACAGTTCAAACCGCTCAGTCTCTGCATTGAAGTGCCTGATGGAACTTGGTTTCCAGTTGAACGCGACTCTAAGCCAAACATCGAATTGTGATTTAGAGGAGA
>JANSTV010033334.1:0-29631 GCA_027564135.1 Lestremia cinerea
CCATCTCTCTCTGCCAAAGCGGACGTATCGTTGTCGCTGTTTTCCCTCGACCCAACTGTGTCGAGAATAACATCGTTGCTCGTTTGCTGTTGCTGTTTCCCTGTTATCGTTTCTGTTTTTTGTTTGTGAATCTGAAAAAGCTCTAACTCTCCCGTTAGCCACACATTGAATTAATTATGAATGTTTTATGGTTTTGAATGTTACCCAATTGATGAAAAACTCAATAAATAGATTTAATTGAATCTGTGGAAAATTTTATGAAAATTTCGATAATTCATTCGATTTTCCATTGCCATTCGTGAATGTTTAGTAAAGTCAAATTAAATGTTATGGAATCGAATTTCAAGCAAGATATTCAACAGCATTCCTGGTTAAAAATTGATATGATGGATATGAATTAATGGTATTAAAGATACTGAAATGTTAAATGTTTAGCAAATTCAAATTGACATTGAAATAAAGAAACAAACCGTAAATTAAATTATTCAAAGCTAACAAACGAATTTGAATGAGTTATTTTTCAGGTATTAAGGTATTTGACGTTGAACAATGGTCTATGTCACGTACAATGCGTCACTGCTCCGAAGAAACAATAATTCGAATTCTTTAGCTTTCTTGGCGTTTTCAACGATTGAGCCGAAGAATGCGCTTGTCATAAAATCGAGAATTTCCAGGATGAATTCTGACGAGCGGAAAGTGAATATAAAAAGGGGGCAGACGAACTCAATCGGCAGTATCGATTCGTTTGAAGTAAAAAGAAGAAATGATGGCAGCGGTTGTGGCCATCGCGATTATTTTGGCGGTTGAGGGTGTTTGGGGTGATTCGGCTCAAGGATACCATGATTCTTCTCATATTTTGAGTGTTCATTTCCCTCAGTGGGCCAAAGCATTTCCAGAGAAACTGACACAAGTTTGTACTTGGCTATCGGAGGGACGGGATACACAAAAAGAATTGGATACAATCTTTCACAAGGTTTGGGAATTGGTGAAAGATTTTCTCTACGAGATACTTCTCAAATTGAACTGGATCCATCACCCGTGAGTTCTTCATGATGACGCTCACAATCAACCTACGAAATCACTGAAACATTCATATTGATGCATGACACAAATGATTTATTCAATAAACAGCAAATTTTGGTCCAGCCACTTCAGTTTTATTCTGAACCTATTATCAATTCGAAGGTGATTACATTCCACGGTCTAATGATTAGACTCTAATCCAAGTTATGAGCGCTCAATTGGTTTTAACAAATTATTAAATGGTGTTTGAAATGAGAAAAGAACTAGACTACTTGTGCTTAGGTGTCCAGTGAAGCTCAATTGAAGTGTAGCACGAAATTCAAGGTCCAATCAAACATCGGCTGAAAATCTCTTCAGAACAGCGCACGAAGAATATCCCGTTTTGACAATCTGAAAACAAAGTTCGCAATTGAAATCGTTCAGTCTGGTGATTTTCGCATTCGCACCGAAACAAAAGTTGGCAAAGACAACGGAAACAATCCACCAGCAAACGTGGTGATTGGCCGAAAAGTTCTCTCAACGAAAATCCGCATGGACTGCTTCGTTCGTGCATTCTCTTCGATCTAATTCGATTTATAGATATCCATCGTTAGATTAGCACTTTTATCCAAGACGGAAAGATGGGATGAAAATCTGAAAAGTCATCATCACGAAATAGGTGCCCGTGAACAGGAATTGATGGAATCCGGCTGATTCGTTCATCTAAAACGAAGTGGCATGAAAGAGAAGCCACGATGCAATTATCGTCCCGCAACTCACCTTCGACATGCGAAAGACGCAGTTGCACAAAACCATTCCACTGATTCCAAATTGCATTAAAAATACCACATTGGTGAGGCCTTCCAAGAGCTTCCCATACTCCAAACAAGCCTCGTAGGTCTTTATGTGCTCCCTCAACTGCAAATCATAAACAGAGATGCGCTTCTCTTCCATTAACCGCTTCTGCTTGACCGTCAACTGCGGCTTGATTAGTTTTGCATCTTCCAAAGAACCGAGCTTCGTCAATCGATTGTTCAGCATATCAAGATGAAATCCCAGACATCGATAGAGAATCGTCACGGATGAATCACAGGCGCCACAAAGAAAGACGGCAAACCACGTGATGATGACCTGATACGCCAATAAAGCGAAATAAATGATATCCGATTGGGCGAAAGCGAATGGAAAGTGCGATGTTGATGGAATCACGACTTTTTCGCGCGGCAAAAAGAAGAGCTCAGTCATCGCCATCAAAATAGTGATAAAATATCCCGTAGTGTAGAAATAGTAAAACTTTGTAGATATCTTGATGAATTTCTCGTAATATTTTCGCTCCGATTCCACCTCAATCCGCCCCTCCAAGTAATTCAACAGCTCAACTATTTCCAGAATTTTGTCTTTGTGAAGATAAGCGTTTAACCCTTTGATTCCGGTCAACACAACCGAAAGAGTTTCGTTCAAGACGGCCACCACCTCATCAACCGACGAAGCGAAAAATAAACAAGTCAATTGAGATGCGGGCAAAATGAACAGAATTGACGCCGAGATGAACCACATTTGAGCCTTCTTGAACCGAGTGATGTTTCTCGGCCACCAGAACCCAAGTTTCAGATTTCAGATTTCATAATTTTTATTTAGAATTTTTCATTTCAAATTAAATAACATGATGCGCCTTTCGCTGAGAGCATTTGGCAGCAGACATTCTTTATGTGGTCGACAGTTTCGCCTCAATTTTTGATTTCTTTGAGAACCCAAGTTCGAACAGAACTCGCTCGAAATATCTCAGCGATTTGAAATCAATTTCGGGATCCATTTCCGCGTTATTGTTTCATGAAAGCTAAGGCAGTACTGAGCTTATTGCCGAAATGCAATCGGTATTTATGGAGAACTGCTGCAACGAAATGTAAAGCTGTAACTCGCATTTCATTTCAGGACAATTTTCTCTAAACGATTGATTGTCATAAACAATTAATGTTCATTTGAATCCAATTGAATCGAGCGGCACTATGAATCCACCGCACAAACCGAGCAGTGCCGAGAGCTTTGCTGGAATAACAGAGACCTCTACGGTGATGCTTTGAAACTAACCGTAATGAATTTGCGGGCCAATTGTTCAGGTGTCGCCGCCGACCCGTTGATTAAATATTCAAAAAAAAAACGATTTGGATTCAATCGACCTTTAAATGTCCATATGACGTTATCCAACGTTGACATTCGTGTGCATTCACGCTTGAATTTGTAATACATATAATATGTTGACGTCGATTTTTTTGCGATATGTTAGATTTTTATTGCCAACGCGCCTCAATAAATCTACTTGGGCATCATTTCGGCTCGCGTGGAGAGAGAAGTCTGGACAATACTCACAACCTTCGAACTTTCAGAGGAATGAAACCAGTGAACTTTCTGGAATAAATTTATTTTTGGATTTTTGTTTTTTGTTGAATGAAATGGCAATATCGACAGGAGTAAACAGTACACGATCACAATCACAATAATGCGACAGAAATATAAATACGAGAGCAATCTTAAAATCTAATAGCTGCCATTGCTGCCTCTCATCGAAATGCTCATACGTCGATCCACTCGGGCCGGGTGCGAGACAACAGAGCCTGGTGGCGGGTATTGCCATCGTCTGGGTCGGGAGAATATCGTGCCATCGGTTGATGCCCGACTGCGGAATGGGGCTTTGTCACCTTTTCCATCGGTTGACTCATTGTCTTTCATTTCATCGGATTCATCTGGACTTTGTTCGTTCCACGATCCGCCAATTAGAAATGAGCGCCGTTTTTCAATTCTTAGCGTTCCATCGAATATTGAACAGATTGAATCGGGGCTTAGTACCAGTTCGGAACCGGTTTGAACATCACTTGTGGAACGTTTGAGCTTTGGAAATTTTGTAAATACTCGCCAGAAACGGCAAACGTCTCGGAATACGCCCCAAACCTGAAATGGAAAGCTTGAGACATTTCCTTCAAGCAACCCTCATCACACACACACACTTACCTGGTCGGCACTTTCTCGAACGGAAATCTCATGAAAACAGGCACAAGATATTTCCCGGAATCGCTTTTGGCCTTCTTCAACGCTGACCATTCGATCGCCACCTTGATCGATCTTGTTGGCCACCAGTATCACAGGAACATCCATACTGCCGTCCTAAAAAATCAGACGAAATGGGAATGGGAATGATTGATCTCTTCAATCGACTCATGGTCATTGGTCTCACCTTATAATTCGATCCCAATTTTCTGCGCCTTTTGTTATAATTAATTAAAAATTTCAGACGATTACATTCGTCGAAACTGCATTTATCGGTAACCGAATACATCAATATGAAGGCGTCTGCCCAACGTATATTTGCTTCCAAAGTTAGGCTATCGTTTTCCTAAAAAAAGCGAAGAGTCAAAAGTCCGATTATCAAATAACAGATGAAATGAAAAGGGTCGAACAATTATTGATGGCGAAATTGAGAAGAAACATTTATTTTTATCCCGTTATTTGCTACGTCATCGAATCACCATCCCCAACGAATTCCAATACTCACATTCGCATGTCCAGCCGCATCCAATATCTCGAAGAGGACAATTTCGTTGTCGATGATTGTGTTGTACGAGTAGACTTTTTCCAAATTTGGATCATATTCACCGATAAATCGTCGAGTTATGAATCGCACGACCATTGCTGAAATCAAATCAAAGATGCATTAGATTCATTCAATGTCAAACGTCGTTTGAATGAAAATTGAAATTTGAACCAACGGTCTCTGTTCGTCTGACGCCCTTTCTTCCCTTTCCACAGCGCATTCGAGAGTTTATTGCGACCGTAGACAGATAGCTCAACCTGATGGCATTAATGACCAGCTTCAAAAGAATGGTTCTTCGTCAAATTCAGATATTCAGATTGACGCAATGAGACCCACGAAGGCCTCGAAACAGTCGGCATTTCGTCTGTCGTAAAATTGACATTAATTTCCGCTGTGAATATCAGACTTCTGTTTGATGACTTCCAAATACGAAAACCCCATTAAAAAAGGCAGCTTCATTTCATTTCCAATTGGGCGAATGAGCACTAATTGACCTTCGTGCGTCTTTATGGATGACTTTGCAGCCAGCCCAATTCCTCCCAATCGAGTTCGATGCAGTCAAATGCGGCTCCATTGGCCAAAAGACAACCTGTTGATTCGTTCAGTTCCAAATATAATTGATTCGTGATTCATTCATGCTGTTTCCACCGAAAAACGAAATGAAAATTGCTAAGCGTTCCAAGAATAACACATCAGATCGACGTAACTAGCAGTCGACAAGTCAGTCAACCGATCATCTGAATTCTTTTTAAATTAAAAATGAAAAGCATTTTATGTTTTGTTTATTTGAAAAAAAAAAAAAAATTCCAATGCGTACAGCCGTCTTATATTTAGACGTGTATTATTCATGGTCGCATTCGCCTTCGATTGAATCGCGTTCAGATTATGATGTCAAATATATGGGTTTATGAGTTCAAGTTCAAACAACCGTCAGCCCACTGAATTTCGTTGATTCGCAACAATAAACCATATTCGAATCGGTGTGATTGAAATTTTGAAGTAAATGAGTGGAGAGAAAGAGAAAGTGCACGCACTCGAGGCGGATAATTCTCGTGGATTCTCCTCGCACACCAGCACTCTGAACCAGACGCAATCGGAACGAGATTGAAATAAATCATTCAAATGGCGATAAGCTTTCATCGTAAATAACCCCCGAAAGTATGTATCGCAAAGTTTGTGTTAATCGTTTTCCCCGTCTACAGAGCTGCGAATTCGATTTGCTCCTTTTTTTGACGAAACCCGTTCAATGCGGTGGACGTGCAAAAAACGTCAGAAAAATCATATTTGAAGTCCTATCAGTTTAATTGGTTTGTTTCTTTCACTCCGCCTTTGGCTACGACTATGTCTGACACGTCTGCGACTCTTGTAACATTCAGGCGACGACTTTGATTTGTTGGTTCAAAGTTATTTCCCAAATATTTTGTCGGATCGGTGGTCTGCTCATAAGCTGGCTCACGCAAGTCGAATCAACGCTGGATATCCAATTCGGGAAATTATTCACAATGAAAATCAAACAATCGTCAAGAACGACCACACAATGTCCTTTACCTCGAAAGGACACAAGTGACCCGTCATTCCCTCGGAAACACAAAATAAACCGCAATTCAAAGTCGCGTTCCGATGAATTCAATATACGTGAACAAACAACTGGCGAATGAGACCAAAGACAAACAAATATCAAATGTGTACTTGACCTCAATGTCGCCAGTCATCCAGTGAACATGCAAAAAACGGAAAGCAAACCACCACCAAATTAACCATATGACATTCTTCACACAACGGCGAAAATAAAGATCGTGGAGGGAATGAATCGGTGAACAAGAAAACCATTTCGCTATCGCAGCGACATGGAAAGCCATTAATCGCCTCGTGTCGGTTGGCCGACGGTTGAATGGGTCGGCTGAATGGACGATCGATTGGAAAGGAAATCGCTTCGCGGAAATATTAATAAATTAATTGGACGACTGATGATGGATGGAAATCGATAAACAAAAGAAAACGCGATATTATTTGACATCGAACACATTCAATGAACTAAATTTTCAGGCTCGCATTTTCTAATGCGTTCGATGGGCCGTAATAATTGAATCGATATTTGGCACAGCGTTTGGTCGACGATGTTTAATTTATTGAATTTCCAATTGTTGCTTGTCAATGGCCACAATTTAGCCGAAAATGCGTAATTACTGCAATCATTAATTATGTTGGCTGGTTATTGATTGCTGTAATCGAAATGTATCAAGGACGCTTGTGCGATTTTGGGATGGAGTGGATTATCAGCGTGGTGTGAGCCCCATCCTCGCTCTGAGATTGTGGAGGGGGGGTTGTTGTGTTATAAAAAATCAAACAACAACCCACACGCGCACCTCATGAATCGCCCTCCTCCGGTGAATTTGCTGACTTGACAGCCATTCCTTACCTTCATCTTGCTTTTGAATGTTTTGAATCGAACAGGAAATATGCTCTTTAATGATTCCAATGAACTCTCGGCAATTGCGTATGGCAATTGTTCAACACCAAACAGCATAAAAATAATCTCGAATCGTCGATCGACAGCAACAATTGATATTTATTGATAAAATTGATTGCTCTTCATTTGGTATAATTGCTGCTTGACTCGTCCATTGTGGGCTCAAGTGATGCGTGCAAATGATGTACGAAAGAAATTCTCAAAAAGGGAAATTCACAGATTACATAAATGTTTGGCTATTTGTTTGATGATTTTTGATTAAGAGATTCCCGTTCACATAGCAGCACCACACGATATGCCTGACCAAATAAAGCTCGTTCGATAAAATGTAATTTTCGATTCCCGCCTCTTCCAGATATTCGACCCGGAATTGCTTCCTGCCTTCGAACATGATTCGCACCATACGCATGTTATCGAGTCAATCGAGACATTTTCCCTTTGACTCCGGTTGAACTGCGTACGATTCGAAATGGAAATGGGGTGGAAAAGCCTTTTGCTTTTTCGCTTTTTGCGTTTTGCGCTTTGCATTTCGATTCCTGCTGCGATGTAACGTGTGAAATTCCCCAGCAATACCATTCACTCCGATAACAATGTGATTGCATTCAAATTCGATTAATATTTATTAAATAGCTTTCTTGTAACGACTGTCGATTCGATGGACGTGCAGCTCGTGTATCATCGATTGGAATGTTTTATTGTTTATTGTCGACAATGATATTTCCGTCTGCTGTTGAATGTCAAACATTCGAGTCGATGTCTGTCCGGACGATAGCCCGCAAGCGAATGATGAACGACCAATTATTCATGCATGCGGAAAATGTAGGCTACGTTTTGGAATTGACATTGGCTCGCATCGACAAACGGTAATGGATGGAGGAGGCGAGCAAGTGACAAAAAAGTTACAATTGCTTTTCCGTAACGTCATCGCCAATAGAAAACTTTCAAATGAAACTGCGGCACGCAATCAAACAGGAATTATTTTCTTGTAAAAGCAATTTCGATAAATGTTCACATAATTGAACGTTTCCGTGGGATTCGATGTTTCGTGTGGGGGCGGTCTGGAACAGATTTGTCTGATATTGGGCGCGTAGTATTCGTTACAGTTGATCAGAGTTGAAAGAGAATCTTATCCACGAATCGTCCTGACGACTGCAGAAAGCATCATTGAGTGCCCGGGCCCGAGTGGGAATGTTGGATAAAGTCCATTGACTCCAGCAGAAGCGCCATAGTTACAAATGATTTATTCGATTCCGGCATGCAATAATGGACCTGGTTCCGCAGGCACTTCATCGACAACAATCGAACTTTTCGGCCCCAGGGCCTCGAGCCGTTGAATCGACGTTAACGCAATGCGAATGTTAGTTGACGGGTGAGAGAGTTCAATTAGGCAGTCGCGTGTGACCATCATCCCAGGAGACTTTCCCTCGAGTTCACCGTGTTTTCGCTGGACAAAACAAACAAACAATTTACGTCCATTTTTTCTTGCTACAAACGAAATCTATTCTTTGAGTGGAAATCGAAATAAATAAAACTCAAACAGATCAAACAAATGCGATGACATTCGCAAAAAATTTCGTTTTTCTTCAAAACAAGAAAGTGATTGATTTCAAGTGAACTTCCCGCATTCACTACAGCAATGCGAATCGAGCCATGACATAAACAAGAAAACGAAGAAAAATTCATAATTGAAAAAATATACAAGAGAAAAATCGCGCAAAACATCGTCAGTTGGCAGACAACGTGCGTGTATGAGGGGGCAATAATGCAAATTACATCATTGAAATGACGCGGCAGCAATGTATGTATTGATTCATTTGGAGACAAACACACGTCAATCCGAATGGTGTCAGAGAGACACCGAACTCAGAGCGTCGGAAGAATATAGAATTACAAAATGATGAAGCCCAGCCACTGTTCGAATTGGCGTTATTCGAGCATGGATCACTGTGCAAACAACCACTTGATTAAGTGTCGATGGTTTTTTCTCTTTCTCGCTTTTTTTTTGTTTTTTTTTTTTTATTTCTTGTTCGGTTTCATATTCCCTAGATCGAGCTGGAGTCGTTGTTGTCATCATCATCGACGTCTTCGTCGTTATAGTTTGATCTTAAATCGCATTTTTTTGCCGTTATCGTTTTAATTTTGGAAATTTTCCACAAAATAATGGAATATTTAATCGAAGCAATCACAAGTGGAGAGAAGCAGAGAGAAAAATGTCGGACGCACACCATCAAATACAAGCAATCACATACTGCTGTTGCATAAAGTGTTGATGAATTGTTTGGAATGAGAAATCAAGCGGGTGGTCGATGACAGTTATTGCGCAAGTAGTTGGAACGGACATTAGGTTACTAATGGTTTTTCGTGGGCAGCATACGGCCCCAACCAACATTCCAAATCACATCAAGTCATCGCTTTGCACATCATTCGAGTCATCAATCAAATGCATAACATCCCAGTCACTCACCCGAACGCTCATCTCGACGAAAATTGTTTACTCACCAGTTTTTCCAACGCCACTCGTTCCCACAACCATAATGCGAATCGGTCGTGGTTTCGGACTTAGGCCCAATTTGGCCAATGACGATTTCGGCGAAGTTGAATTCATCTTGGACGACGAACAATCGTAGATTGACGGATGATGACGGGTTATCGGGAAACAGACGAGGAAGTTATTAATGATTTCACAGGCGGTTGCAATGTGTCCTTTCCACCAGCCACCGAATTCACTTCAATCGAACGATATTTTAATGACAACAAACAAGCTGGCTGTATCAACATCTACGGCGACACAGCATGAACATTGAACATCATAAATTAATACTTTTATCAGTTTACAGCGTTCTCACCAGTTTGTATTTTGAACGTTTTCGCTGATTTGTCCCGTTTTGTTTGGCCGTTAATTTTTTTTCCTTCGCGTCTCGAATGTATTCTTGAATGAAATATTTTCTCGTAATTTATTTGAGTCAACATTGGCTATAATTAATTTTGATGATTTTAGATAGAATAACTGAGATTTTTTTATATTTGAATTCTATCCGTCGCGCTTTTGAATCGCCTGCCACCGGAGTTTTATTAATAATTTATGAATAACCGCTGGCGCATTGTCACGCCAATATTCGCTCGAGTTCAAAACTGATAGATGTTGACCGCACTCACGTCGACATCCAAGCACAGCAACCCACCGTAACTGACGAAAAAATGAGTCTGATTAGGCCCGGATGATTTCGGCGAAATTTATCGAAAGTCGGCCCGTTAATTCGTTCTGATGTGTTGCCGTGACAAAGCGTACATTCCGTCTGAGCTGAAAATTTTCCTTCAGCCAAAATCTCTCACATTCAATTTCAAAAAAAAAGTAAATGAAAGGAAAAAAAACGTCGGAGAGAAAACGAAATGAGAGAAAAAACACCGATGAATTCTCGAAAAAGCGAAATTCGACTAATTTAAACAAACAGAAAATCACCGTCAAAAATTATTCACATTTTTCATTTCCGTTTCATTTCATCTCTCAAGATTTGCGATTTGTTCGTTTGCCTCTTTGAATTATGCGATTTCGTAATGGCTCGAAATCGGCAAGAAACGGATTATTTGCTCTCGCTAAAACAACCAAATCGCTGAACCGCACTCAACACACTGAATGTTTACAAAGAAATTCACCGATCTGCACAAACGATTAAAGAAACACAAATGTTCTGGTGTCGTCGTTGCGACTAAAAGAATGGCCAAACGATAAAACTCATTCGTTTTTGCAACACTCTGAAATCGCTCAAGAATCGTTCTGTTGAGCAAACGGCAGTAAACCACCTTTTGTTATCGAATTGATGATTGTGCTGGCTTTTATAAACAAATTCCGTCAGTGGCAGCCACAGCAGCAGTAGCAGCAGCAACGACAACAACAACAACAACGATCACAACAACGAAGTTAAGCGCGACACCACACAACAATCGCCTAGAATTGTGTGTTGTCGTCGCTTTCGGGTTTTCCATCGTGTTTACAACTCCGAAGCAATGTGTTGCGTTTGAATTTTCCATGAGACGATGTCGGTTGTTGTGTCGGCCAGTGGCAGCGTGCGTATCACATACGATGTGTTTGTCAGATTGCAGTTCTTGAAGATGTGCGTGCAAATTGTTTTTATCGTATTTTCGTTTTCGATTCGTTTTGTATTTGTAAAATGCCAGTTGAATGATTTTTCTCAATGGGAAATTGGAGGCGGTGTGTGCACGTCGAGTTCAGCAGTCGACTCGAATGCCTTGATATGTGACATTTCAACGAGAGATATGTTGCTCTGGTTGACTGCGTTAACACAAATCGTAATTATCGATTTCATCAAACTCCGTTAGCAAACTTAATAACGATCTCTTCAGCTGATTGATTTATGGATTTCGGTTTCCGTTGTTTCAGCTAACGGGATACTGTGCTTGTTGTTTTCGTCAGGATTTCCGTTTGCCTCACTCGATTGCGTCGATGAATTTATCGCAGGCTCACCTCGCAGACCTTGAATCCACCAGCGACAAATTGACTCCTTTTCACTCTCGAATCGGAAAAACAAAACAAAGTATAAGGAAAAGGAGATGGGAAATCGGGGAAATTTTGGAGAAATGCGCACTTTTGTTTCTTACTGAAAATCTCAACGAATGTGCGTACACATTTTTACGTAGCGAATTTTACGCGAAGCCATGGGAAGCAATTGCCCACGAGAGTTCATTCGACCGCAATGACTGGGTCCGGTGCTCAATTTACATTGTTTATCAAAGTCAAAGCATGCCAAGGCGTTGTTTTGAATGGAGCTTGCGGAGAGTGATGATGATGAGAATTGTCCTCGGGAAGGGAAATCGTGACATTGACAACGACATGGCTTTGAATGAATCAGCCTCAGCATGAGACCATTATATGCACGCGCGATATTTAAATAGTCCTCATTATTCCATTCTGAAAATGATGAATCACGATAGACCATCCACTTCTGCAGTCGGCCGTAATTTGACTCACTTTGTCGTAGGCAGCATATGCCGTATTCATCACCGAACTACTAATTGGCCGGAGGCTCCGTTCATTCAAGACTATTTTTGCCTTGACGCAGTTATTTCGGGAGAGAGACTGAGCAAGAGAAAGAGAGGAAGAATGGTATTGTTTTTCGGGATGCGGATGATGATAGATTGGAAGGCCTTGAAGCGGGGATGACGGTGGCTCGTCATCGTTGTTGTTCCAGTTCCAACAAATTCCGATGAAAAATAACATGTTTGTTTGTTTGCCCTTTCGCTAGAGCGCGGACGGTGTACGTCAACATATTATGGAAATGAATGTCATTTGCAAGCATTCCGTTGGGGCGATTGCCAAACCGAATGCCGAGAAATAATTTATGCACGAATTGATAACAAAAATATGTGTGCAGCATAAATTATTTCCATTCGATTTGATAATTTGACACAAATGATGTGTGTCATATGCGGAACGGGCAAACGGTGCTCATTGCGGAGCTGTTTTTGCGCACAGGGCCACGCATGACACATGACGCTCCGACACATCACAACTTAGTTGGACGCATTCGAAGTGCCATTTGATCCAAATCTAATTTTAATTTTATGAAATATTTTCAAAATTTTCCATACAATTCGTACGTCAATTCTATTATCGGCTGCTGACAAGGATCTTTTCGATGGAGTTGCAAAGGAATTGTCATTGCGCGACAATCTGATTCGCGATCTGATTCGCGATTATGTTAAAAAAAAGTTGATTCACGCAATTCGTTCATTCACGATTGGGAATGGAATGACGCAAGTCAGACAAATGCCATTCGTCATAGGGGGGTGATTGCGGTGATTGCTGGGTTGCTCGGTGGTGACCAATCAGCGGGCGGCCACGGTCGCTGTCAGAGCTCGTCATAGCAACCCGTTGGTTCGATAATCAACGAATTGAATCGTCATATTGAAAAATCATGGCATCGTCGAGAGCCACGAATCGGTTGTCGAGAAAATCAGGAAAACGCTCCAACAAAAGAATCACTCCGGCGAGTTTGCTGTCGAATCGAAAGCATGAAAGTGATGATTCGGACTCAACGGACGTTATTTCCTCGTCGGATGAGGAGGACCGTTGGAGAGAGACGAAACGTTCGGCAGAGGATCTGCCACCAGAGTATTGGAACATTCAAAAGCTGGTCAAGTACATCAAAGCTGGCAATCCAACGGCAACCATGGTGTCGCTGTGCTGCCTCAAGGATTTCGACTTGACGACGCAAATCAATCAAATGGTATTCAACGTTGAACAAAAATCGGATGAGTGCTCTAACGGGAATGTCGGTGTGCTCTTCTGCTTGCAGGCCATTCAAGACATCGGCGGGTTAGAGGTTTTGGTGAATTTGCTTGAGAGCAATGACGTAAAGTGTCGATTGGGTGCGTTGCACATCTTGTCGGATATCTCTCAGAACATTGACATTCGCAAGATGATTGTGGATTTGGACGGGATTCCGCTTTTGGTGAAGATTCTATCGGAGCCGTCAATAGATTTGAAGACTATGGCAGCAGAGACTATTTCGAATGTGGCCAAGGTTCGACTGGCTCGAAAGCTAGTTCGAAAGTGCGGTGGAATCCCGAAGATTGTGGATTTGCTGGATGTTCGAATGGAGTGAGTTGGATTGGCGTCGTTGATGGGCGACTCTCATTGCACTTTCACCACCTTCCAGATATCTTCTGACACCAGATGATCAGCTGATGGAAGATCAAAAGGAGCAAATCGACATGGCTCGAGCCGGAGCAAAGGCCTTGTGCTCGTTGGCCGAATCCAAGCCAAACAAAGAAGCCATGCGAAAATACGGACTTGTGCCCTTGATGTCGCGACTGCTGAAGAGCGTCCACATGGATTTGGTTGTCAACATTCTGGGCACTTGCCAGCAGTGTGCTACTGAGGTGAGGATAGAATGTGATTCAAGCCTAGGCTAACATTGGACATTTCAGACGAATTTCCAATTGGCCATCACCACCGAGGCCATGATACCAGACATCATCCATCATTTGTATTCGGAAAATCTGGAGATTAAGCTGCAGTGCAGTTCAGCGATATTTCGATGTGCCAGTGATAAGGTAAGAGCTTCTGGATGGAAGTTATGATTGAAATTTCATTGGAGCTGCCTTTCCAGACGGCCAGCGATATGGTGCGGGAAGCCCACGGCCTTGAACCATTGGTCGCAATCGCTAAAGACAAGAACATTCGCGACAATAAACCTTTGTTGGCTGCGGCGACTGGCGCTATTTGGAAGTGTGCGATGTCAGAGGAAAACGTTAAACAATTGGATAATGTAAGTTATGATTTGTTTGAATGGTGAATGGGAGGGAGGGGGGGGACGGGCTCGGTTTCATTGACCCGGTCATTGAGTTCACCGGTTTCTGTTGTTGTCGCCCGTTGTTCTGTTGCCGAGCAATTAACTTGAATTCCATGAGCGGTTCCGTTAACCTTCTACGAATTTCTCGTCAACAATCGACAATAAAACCGAAGAATGCGAATATCGCAGAATAGAGAATTCGCAGTGAGCATTCTAGTTCTCGAAAATCGAATATAAAAACAAGCAAACGACTATCGTCGTCAGTATTGATTCGTTCGAAGCGAAAAGAAGAAATGAAGTCGTCAATTGTGGTCATCGCAATGGTGTTGGTGTTTGGGGTTGTTTGGGGTGCTCCGCAATGCGATGAGAGCTTTGAGGATGAAACCACATCAATAGAACCCGTCGTCTCTACTGAATCCGACGGTTTCTGGTCGTGGCTGTGGTCATTCATTCCTAGTATCTTATCGTTCATTTTCGGATGATCAAACGTTGATCTTTAATGACCGAATGGATCACAACATGGGACACGGCTGCAGTCAATAAATTGTCATTTTAGTTGTTAGTTTTGTTTCTCTGTTTCTTGAATTTTACCTTGTAGATTTTCGTTTCCACTTTTGCATTCGCATTTCGATTGGATCGAATTGTTAGGTTTTGATCGTTTTCGAAACTGCCAACCTTTCAGGGTTGGCAGGACTGCTCAGCTGCGCGCTACGAGTGCCATCCGGCATTGCCACCATTGCTAGTCGTTCTCTATTCATCATTCAGGCAACACGCAATTTTTCATATCGACGACCTTTGACTTACATTGCTGTCAATTTCGAGGCAAAAATTTGACGAACAACGCTCGAAAGGCCTCGTGTTTCATAAAAGATGAAGAAGACTCTAATCTTCCTTGTGATTCTCTTGATTATTGAGACAGTCTACTGTGCTATCGTTGAGAAAAGCGGTGATTTTGAGGAAGGCACAAAGCAGAATTCTTCAGAATCGAACAAAGATGACAGTCCCAGTGGCTGGAGACTTCTCTGGAATATTTTTTCGTATATATTTTCAATTTTCTTCTAACGTTTCGTTGTGAACGAAGTAAACGAAGAGGAAATACCATCATTTTGATCAAAACATAGTGATATTTTAATGACGAATTGTAAAAAGCTGAACCAATGGAACCGAAAAAAGTTTCTGCTGCAACTCAATGACGATTATTTCAATAAACAAAAATAAGCAATGATAAGCGACAAAGAATTCCTGTTCACTTAATTTCTCTCTTGCAGTTGCGCATCATTCAAATAATGGTGCAATTGTTGCACGACGACAACGATCATGTTCTGACAAACGTCGTTGGTGCGATAGCCGAATGTTTAAAGCAAACACCCAATCGCGAAACTTTTCGAATGGCTGGTGGGCTGGCACCTTTGGTAAATTTGCTGAATGCCACCTACGAACCGCTGCTCGAGAATGTGTCAAAGGCTCTGACCGAATGCGCAAGAGACATCGAAAGCATGCACCTTTTGGAAGAGCTGGACGCTGTCAGACTGACCTGGTCTCTGTTGAAGAATGCAAATCCCCGAGTGCAAGCTCATGCCGCCTGGGCACTCTGTCCGTGCATTGAAAATGCCCGGAATTCCGGTGAGCTCGTGCGCAGCTTCGTTGGCGCCATGGAATTGGTCGTGGGCTTATTAAAATCGAAGGACAATCTAGTTCTCTCAGCGACTTGCGCTGCAATCGCTACCATCGCAAAAGATAAATACAACTTGGCGGTTTTGTCAGATCACAAAGTCATTTCAATGTTAGCCGAATTGGGTGAGTTGATCCGTCAGAGTCGCTTCGAATTTTATTCACAGCCGCCTTTCAGTTCACACCGGCGATGACATGCTTCGCGAAAATTTGGCTTTGGCAATTGCGAATTGTGCTCATTACGGGACGAACACTCAAGAACTGGGCAGGCTGGGCACGGTGACCCCTATCGTAGGGTATATGGTCAGCACGAACCCCCGGGTGCATCGTACAACCGCAATGGCGTTGCGTAAACTGTCAGCTGACCCGCAAAACTGCATTACGATGCACCAGGTGAGCAGCAGACCGTTCTGATCCAGCAATTTTGATCGCAATCGTCTTTTTGCAGAGTGGCGTGGTGCCGTTTTTACTAGAGACGGTCGGCTCGAAGGACAAAGAGCTACAGGAAGCTTCAGCGGGTTGCTTGCAAAACATTCGAGAACTTGCCTTACGCGCTGAGGAGTTTTTGTCGAAATCTCACTGAATCAAAGACATGAGTTGTTCAAAACATAACAAAATTTATTGTTCTAGTTTAAATTTGTGCATATCTCCAGTGCACGGCATTCCAAATAAACAGCTTCTAACAGCATTTTAAGTAGAAATGCTCGTTTAGAATTTCTCCCAAATTCCACCTAATGAAAATATCAAATTTAGCAAAATTTGAGCAATCGAATCGAAAAAGTCGCTCTAGCGTGTTCTCATACTGAGAGCATCGTAGTCTCATCCCCAACGTCCACTTGATGGCCTTCACGCATCTGAGTAAGGGGTCGAGTCGGTATTAATCGTTGATGGCGCACTCGATTCCTTAGGTCCCATAAGTGCGTCCCGTCTTTCTCTCCGATTGTCGATGCTGTCGAAAGGCAAGTGTTATTCAGGAGTCGTTCGCCACCGGAATATCAATCAATCACATACCAGGCACGAACCTTGAGGCAGATCCAAAAGGCAAGCAATGGGAGTGGTGTCATAATCGCCACAGCAACTGGAACCACAGTCGTCAAATCGGCTTGCGGCTGAGCCAAAGCAAATCGCAAGATGAAAATGGCTATTCCGGTATTCTGAATGCCACTTTCAATGGCAATCGCCAAACGATCCTCCTTACATTGGCCAGCCAATCGAGACATCAACCAACCGACGAAATAACCAAACCATGGCAAACCCAAACCGGCAACGATAATCTAATCAATGAATTTCAATAATGACTATTCATCCTGCTTGTCGTAAATTATATCTGTTATAAATTACCTGCCACGAAAACAATTGGAACAAATATAAGTTCGTGATGATAGCAAAAATGACGATGAACAAAATTAAAAAGGACGATAATGGCTTCAGCACGCGAACCAACACCCGAGCGAGACGGGGATAGTATTTTTGAATGAGCAATCCAATGCCCAATGGGACGATTAAACCAACGGCAAGACTGGCGATATTCGAGTAAGGCACTGCGAGATTGCCTCGGTCAAATATAACTTTGCCGAGGGTGAAGATCCATAAGGGCATCATGCCTGAAATTTATTGCAATTTAGAAAAACATTCCACTCGAACCACGACTGCTACTCACCAAACGCCGCGAATGTACTGATGGCTGTCATTGAAATTGATAGATCTAAATTGCCTCCTAAAATGACCGTCCAAATGTTACTTGCTGCAAAACAATGTCAAACGTTAAATCAGTCGGTTATTGGAGGGTCGTCGATATAGTGGTAATTACCTCCCCCGGCCGGTGAGACACCCGTGAAGAACAACCCCAGTTGTAATTCCACTGAATTGGGAAACAGCAAGAGACCCAAGACATAGCTCGCCTGAAACAGATGAATTTGAACGCATGAAGTCCATGTCAACGGCGCGTGAAGTCTCTCTGCCAGCAACTCACCAATGGCAACAACAAGAACTGTGCGATTCCACCAATAATTGGACCAATCGGTCGAGTGAAAATCCCTCGGATTTTGCTCAAATCAAGCGCAGCGCCGAAATTTATGTACAAAATGGACACCAACGATGCCACAGATATCACAAACAATTTATCAATGAAACGTTCCTCGCGAATAATGATGATTGGCAATTGCTCACTGGACCGTTCAGCACTTCCATTTTGTTCGATTTGAACGTAAACTTTGGCGTTACCCAAAAATATCGCTTCGATATTGAAATTCCCGGTCCACTGACCCGCAGAAATCTCTTTTATCGGAATCACTTTATCCACAACAGCAATTGGATCGTCGCTTCTCACACTGATTGTTGCATTGTTTTCAATGAGCGAGCTCGGATTGAGGCCAGACACAGTAAGGTTGACAACTGCATTCTCATGCATGTGAATGGTGATCTTTTCGGGTTGAAATTGAACGATCCATTTCTGCTGGGCCGATGAAATGCCCGAATTCACAAAAACAACACCACAAAACAACAAAACCACACAAAAATTCCGATTTAAACCCATTTTCGGTGACTGCAATGCGTGAATGCCGATTAGAAAGTGAATTTTTGAAAGCAACGATTGAAATTGCTCTGCACGATTCTGAGAATTACCAAAATTTAAAGCTCAAGTGGACGAGATAGTCGCCGACAATTGTTGCTGGTCATTCTCAATGGCAATATCAAGAATTGATTTGCTTGTACGTGCCTCTGATAATACCGTGTGAAGATGATAATAGGTTTATCGTATTCACCACAAAAATATAACAAACTCCGTCGAAGGTCTATCACTGACTGATGAGTAACACAACGTGATGTAACTCAACGCAACAGTTTACACCGAGTGACATGTTGTATGGCTTCCGTCTGGCTTCCGCGATGAAATTTGATATCGAAATTGAAGAACTTGTTGGCAATGGTCGATGGTCAGCCGCTGAGAAGGTTGGCTCGTCGATTGGGCCATCGGCAATTGAGATATTCGTTGTGTGTTCCAAATGATACCCCAATCGGCGATGAAACGGATCCATCACCCTCTCTCAGTCTATGCCGCATGACGTTTTATGACAAGTCTTTGTTGCGAGGCGACCTCTACAGACGTTCGAAGCAACTTGAATTTGACACTAGCGAAAAATGCAAGTGAAACACAACATCTGTGATTGAAGCAAAAAAATCCACAAAACACAAACAGAGTTTGGGGAAGATTTGAATCAAGGAGTGAATTGGAGATTTTGTGCAGTCGCTGATAGGGGACACAATTGTGCTGATTGGCAGTTAGAATGTGATTATCGAGGAAAATCGGTTCGTGTTCAGCCAAAGTCATCCGAGCGAAATTCTGCGCAATTTGCCTTTGCATTCGTTCACCACGTATTCGTTTGTTTTTTGTCGGAGTTTTTTTCCCCTTCGTTTGTCCGGTTTGATTTCGTTCAAAGACCTCAAAAGTGGTTCGATTTGGTTTGTCGTGTTCCTTGCCGCAACATGAGCGCGCCTCTGTTGAATTTGCTGCAAATCATCGGATTATCGTATTTCGTCATCGTTTTCAATGCTTGGGCATTTGACTTTGACAGAATTTGCCCACGTATGGTGCATCAAGTCTTCGATGGATACGCACCGATTGGTTGGTTGATATTTGGTGGATGTGGCTTCGAGGTCATGAATTGACGCGATTCCATTCATTTTACAGGCAAAGAGAAGGCTGGCAATTACACTGTTTTCGAGAAAGCAAACAAATTGTGGCCTTGCGTGATCGGATGTTGCGCACAGCAGTTCAATTGCAACGTTGCATTCGTATTCAATCACACGTGTTATCACGTCAAATGCGAGAATGATGAGCTGTGTATGCCGTTCAAGCGCGATAATGTTAAACTGCAGATGATTCTGGTGCAGCCAACAGGCAAAGGTAACTCCATCGTTTGAGAGGGGTTAGACGCCAAAGTTCATGCCTTTCTCTTTCCAATAGATAAATCGTGGATCGATTCGTTGAAGTCATCCAACTTGGGTGCGTTGCTTGAGAAGAGCCCATCCACAGATCAATCGTATTTCGATCCAAATGACGCCTACGGCAACGCTTTCGAGAACTATCAAATGTCGATTGAGAAGCATTTGAACGACCAATTGTACTCGGACCGGAATGTGGGCCTGGGGCAATACGGCTTATCCGATCAGTACACCAACTACGACAACGATATGCAAATGGACGAATCAAAGTACTATCCCGATACGAACCTACGGCGGTGCAAAAACAACGCAGATTGCGGAGAGAACGAGGAGTGTCGAGAGCTCATTCCGAATATAGGTTTTGGTGCTTGCGCCAAACTCAAACCCGACTCAAATGCGATCAATCCGCGACTTTCCGAGAAACTGCTGATGATGAAACATTTGGAGGACGACGAATTAGAGCCATTCGAAGGGAAGCCCGACAGTGGTGAAGTGGACGTGCAACCTCAAACTGTGCAAAAATTAACGGTGTCGGTGGTTTCAAAGGAAGTTCAACTGCCAGAGAAATCGGTCAAGCTGTCGGCGTACACAGTGCCCGATGAGAAATCCAGTGGCTTGACCTACAAGTACCTCTGGAAGCTGATATCACAGCCGGGTGGCGAACGCAACGGTACAATGTCGGATCAAACGAAAGACAACATTAAATTGTCGAACCTCTCCGAAGGATTATACAGATTCAAAGTGAGTGTCACGGCCAAAGGGCTGGCCGGTGAAGCGTACGCCAATGTGACGGTGCTGCCGGAAAAGCGAATCAATAAAGCGCCAGAAGTAATCATCACACCGAAACAGCAAATAGTTCAGTATCCGGTTAGCAAAGCCATTTTGGATGGAAGCACCAGCAAAGATGATGGTCACATCGCGACCTGGCACTGGGATCTCATTCAGGGTCCCATCGGCTATCAAACCTCATTGCCCGAAACCAGCACATTGCAACTGTCGGAACTCTGGCCCGGAAACTACACCTTCCAGCTGACTGTTACCGATTCGGATGGTCTCAAGAATTCGACCACAGCTTTCATCAACGTGCAAAAGCCAATTGATTACCCGCCGCAATCGAATGCCGGTCCCGATAGGCTGGTGTGTTTGCCAGACAATAAAGTCACTCTGAATGGCTCGCTGAGCAGCGACGATCACGAAATCACCTCTTGGGAATGGACCAAGGACTCAACCGATCAATCGAAGGCTGTTGACATGCAGAACACTCGCACACCTTATTTGCAATTGTCCAATCTCGAGGCGGGTATGTACGCGTTCGACTTGAAAGTAACCGATGCCAGCAATCAAAGCAGCACTTCGAAGGTGCAGGTCTTGGTGAAACCTCCGAGCAACAACCCACCGCACGCAAACGCTGGAAAAAATGTGACAATCAATTTGCCGCAGAATTGGGCCATTTTGAATGCGACCGCATCAACGGATGACATCAAAATCGAGAGCTATGCCTGGTCTCAGGTCTCGGGTCCAACGAACGCAGTGATTTTAAATGTTAATTCGTCGGTTGCGAATGCCACGGAATTGACGATTGGAAACTATCTTTTTCGACTGGTTGTCAGTGATGAAGGAGGCAGCAATGCAAGCGACGCGGTAGTGGTGACGATTGTTCAAGGTTCGTCTGACGTTGTTGGGCTCATTTTGAGCTTGAGATTAATCTCTGATCTTTTCAAACAGAACGCAACACACCGCCAGTAGCTCGAGGCGGAGGCGATCAGACAGTTACTCTCCCGGCCAATTCCATTTACTTGAATGGTACCAAATCCCAGGATGATCTCGGGATTGAGAAGTTTGAGTGGATTCGGGATAGTGCCAGCCTTGCGATTGGAACCGTTGTAGGCAACACCGACAGAGAGTCAGTGTTAATCGTGAGTGAATATAACGGAACATCGAAGGTCGGTTTTTCATTCGATTTTTTGCAGCTCACAAACATCGTTCCTGGGCGCTACGCCTTCACTCTGACCGTGACCGATGCTCAAGGGGCGACCGGAACGGATACCGTTAGCGTGATTGTCCATCCCGATCCTTTGCTCAAGAATTTGGTGGAGTTGACGTTCACAGTTGGTGTATCGGTGCTCACTCAATCGGAGCTGGAGTCTCTGCAGCAGAAGTTGGTGCTGTTGCTGGGCGACAACACAAAGTTAACTGTGCGAGATCTGCGTATTGAGCAGAAAACCGGTGAAGCCGTTCTGATCTTCTACGTCGAACGAATTGTGAGTGAGTTGAAAACGGTCGTGAGACTTTGCTGACGATTTCTCCCAACTTTTTCAGACCGGGGCGAAGGAGAATGAGATAATGCTTGGTCTTGAGGTGGAGAAGATATTGACAGAGAAGATTTGGCGTGACAGCAGCATTGTGGGCACGCCAATTGCCGATGTTCGTACCTCAATTTGCCAGAATACCTGCTCAGGCCATGGCACTTGTAATGCAGAGACGCGTGCCTGCATGTGCGAGACATTCTGGATGCCGAATGTGTTCTATTTCTGGGGCATTAGCGAAGCGAATTGCGGTGAGTCTTAGAGCTTTGTAACGCAGACAGACCCTTCAATTTTGATTCATTTCCAGACTGGTCCATTTTGTACGTGGTCATTGGTGTGATTGTTTGCTTTTTAATAATTTCCGGCATCTGCTGGGGCATAACGTGCTGCTGTAGGCGAGCACCGAAACCAAGAACACGAGCCAAAACACAAAAATACGCGCTTTTGGACAGCCAAGAAGACGAATTGCCATCTCGTAAGTGGAAATTGCCTCGCTGAGAAGAATCACCCACGAATTCAAAAAGATCCCCTTTCAGTTCATCGCGGAACATCGTTGTCCGACTCGGAAACCGATTCGGATGTGCTCTTCGAGAGTCGATCCAAACCAAATGGAATACTTCGTTCAAATGGCAGCGCCAAAAATGGTCAACCAAAGTATGCGACTACACGGCTTGGGCGTCGTATCAAAACATAAATCAAACGCCCATCGACGGCACTGACGAAATGGCCTTAGACATTTTTATGAGCAACTTTTATTCGTGAGATTTCCGTTGGCATTTACGGTATGACTTTTGATTTGGAGATTTAAAAAAAAAAATAGGTCTTCATTCACGGCTTCGTCATGGAATTGACTGGCTGATAGGCAGGACGCTGCAAGACCCAACATCCCAAGAATATTTATGATTGAATCCAGTTTCGCTGTACGAAATATCCGTTTTGCATTTTTAAAACAATTTTCCAGTGAATTAATTAATTTTTTTTTACAAAACTATGTGATGTGCAATGCAGGTTTTTCCTTTTATCATTCCATAATTTATTTTAATTTTATATTTAATTTTTTTTTTGTTGCGCGTTTATTTATGCAACTGATTTGAATCAATTCAATTTCGTTGGCTTACATATTTTCTTGCGAATTTTCAAAGAGCACAAATATTTTGTATTTATTAGTTTTTAGTTAGTGAAATTTTTAGTTAGATATTAAAGCCGTTCGCACACAGTGGGGATCCTTCCATGAGGCTAAAATCCCTTGAAGATGGAAGGAATGAGAAAGTTTGTGAACAATTTCGAAGACGAATGTATTAAAAATCGCCAAAAACGAAAAGAAAAATCAAATCTAAACCTTTATGAAGCTAGTCCAAAGATGAAGAGGTCGTACTTAAGTGAGAATGTCTACCGTGTACGATAACGCTGTGTGTTTACCATCGATGAAACTGTAGACTTAAGAATGTATTATACGTAAGCATGCTTCAGATTCGACGAGATTCGAAAAAATCAGAATTTTTTGCACAATAAAATTGACAAAATGCCATTTCTGAATTTATTCGGAATCGGATCGATCGCAGAGCTTGATGTACATGTTTTTTAATTGAAATAAATTATTGAAGAACAGCAATCGGCTTTTACTAAAACTCACCTCGATGCAACGCATCTCTCCGGATCTCACCCCTCTCCAAAGCAATGCAATAAGACATCAACATTTTTATATCAATTCTAATCGTTTATTGAATATTTGGTGGATCTCCCGTCGATATAACGGACTAACAAATGAAATACAATAAAATATGCAGTTCTGCGGTCTTTTAGTAGTCGATTAATCAAAAACCTCGAATTACTCGCTTCAGCTGAAGCCCATGCTGGGCGAGACAGCTCCTCGTTCCCAGTGAGTGAGTTACCTTCTACGGAGAGGAAAAAACCATCCTTCAGTGCCGAATGCCTTTGATTACGGAATGCAAATGGCCGTTTTTTTTTCTTTGTTTTTCAAATGAACTGTTGAGGAATCGTAAAAGAGTTGCGTCTAACATCATTGCTGATCGTCTACCGATTGTTGATTTGATTTCAATGCAAATGGACAATGTGCGTGTTCGTCATATAATGAACACAAAATACATTTCTCTGTTTATCTCTGTTTCTCTTTTTCTTTTGTCAGTATTGTTTCAATGGAAAATGGCAAAGTGCAAAATGCTCCTGTTTTATCGTAAATGTAATTGATTCTCATCGGTTTTGCTTTCGATTCATGTAAATATCATCAATATCAACGTCAATACAATGTGCACAATAATGGATGTACTTGAAATGTTCAATGGCAAGCGAAATGTTTAATTGTTTTATTTTAGATGGCAAATGGTTATGTGGTAAATGGTAAATGGCTGCAATGGTTTCACTTTTACGTTTTTTGTTCGTTAATTGAAGTGCTATTTCTTCTTTATTTTATTTGTTTTTTTTTCTGAAATTTTATTAGCGAGATTTCACAATGGACTCAGTGCTTCAGATTTTGCCGGCAATGAATTTACTGATTTTTTTTTTTCTTTTGAAAAATTGCGACTCAACCATCGGAAGTGGAATTTCGTGAAGAATAAATTTTCTCGCTAAAAAACCGAATTATCAAAGCAAATTTTTTTTCTTTAATTCTTCATTCAAATTCAATTCGCGAAAACGTGATAAAAATGTCATCACGACGGAAATTCCCAGACGGTGAATAGAAGCAATTTACTTGCGTGCTGCAATCCCATTGGATTCCATGTCATTTGCATTTCTGTGTCAAATTTGTACTAGGTCCCGTTTGCACGCTTCGTTGGTAGAATCCATTTCCCGTTTATATTCCAATTTTATTGCTTGTAAACTGCGGACGGTCAAACAGTTTTGGTAAGTGTTTCTGGTTCTTTTTCAATTTTTGTGGTTGTAATGAATGTGATTTATTCCCAAAGAGTTCCATTTTCATTGTCTTTTGATGGTTTTTTCTCTCTTTCATTTGTTTTTTATTTGTTTTGTTTATTTGTTTGGTTTCCTTCTTTTACAAATTCTATGTCTATTTTTTTTCTTTTTTGCACGTAATGCAGATTGTTTCACTGATTCTATTTGTGTCGAGACGCTAAATTCGATTCGGTATCTGTCGAATGATCACTGTCGCAATTGCAGCATTCTACAAAAGCAATTAATTATTCTGTCGATGTTACTTGTTGCTTGGAATCATCTCTTATTTATGGCTCGCACAAATTAATTGATTTTACTTAATTGCTATCAAAATGATTAGTGATTGATGCAGAACCGGAAATAAATGTATTTGAACCGAAGCTGTTTGCTTTGTCGCAGAACCAAAAATATCCAACACGAAAGTTGATTTAGAAATAAACTGCTTAAAATTTCAAACCAAATTTAAAGAATTCTTTTTTAATCCAATCACAAAAACATTTAAGTGCAAAAATTTGGCAAAAAACAAAGAAAAATTAACAAAAATCAAGAAACGTCGTAATTCGGAACCGCAATGAAATTATGAGACATGACTGAGCGAGATGCTGAATTGAGTAGCCTTAAATACAGATTCTTATTCGAATGGAAACCGAAAAGCACAACATTTGAAGTGAATGCTTCGATAGTCAATCAATGGCTGATTGTTTTTCATTTCTGTTTTTTTTCTTAGTTTTGATTAAATATTTGAAAATGTTCATTAAGATGTTGTTTTGTTGTTGTTGTCTTTTTTTTAATCAATTATTGCGCCTAACAATCTATGAATGATTGAGAGAAATGTTTAATTAAGGCAAGGAACTCGTATATGAAATCGGCTGTTCGCAATTCGAGACAAAAATTGTTCATCATAATGTTTTCATCTAATTTTACACAAAATCTATCTACTTTCAAACCAGTTAGTTGTGTGTCTCTCTCCCTCTCTGTGTGTTTGTGTGGTTGTCCAAAATCATAGCGAAAATTCAACGAAAATACGTGAATAGGATTTTATCAAATTATCAAAAAACACTATAAAACGTACTGGCTCCTGTTATTTGATGCGTCTCCCTAAACTCCTCCTTCAAATATCTCGTAATTCTTGTAATAATTGTATATAACTAGTAATCATCATCATCATAATTATCGTAAGCTTAATTCATCATAGACAATCACCGTGGCCGGTAAAGCCGACATGGAAATATTTTTACTTAAATTTTCTTCAATTTCCTCGTCAATTCGCTCAACCAAAATGGAAAATTTGAAACGAATGAAATGAACGATACACATTTAAAGCTTAAACAGTTTAAAACTAAACGATGCCATATAATTTGAATGTTTATCAATTTTCCTCTTCTTTTTTTCAAAAAAAAAAATAAAAACAAACAAGAATTCTCTATTTCTATCCCTTTTCAACATAGCAGTCGAGCACATGATGCGCCGTCCCAATAGAAACAATATATTTCCAACGAAATTTTAATTATTTCGCAAGCGAATGAATGAAAATCCGATTTGCATGAAAATGGCGGCGAACTTCATTGAACTACTCGAAGCGTAAAAGTCAAGTCGAGTGCATTTGGTGATTGTGCTCATCCATCAGATGTGCCGGAGTCACGGCGAATGCATTCGTCTTGAGTTGGACGCTTGGTAACGATATGAATTGATAAATAAGGCGAACTCCATGAATAACCGCAATAACGTCTGAATCGCACATGCACATATTTACTGACCAAGCACAAATTATTCAAGCATTTTATAACGCTGGTCAGTTCCTAAAAGTAAAGAAAAGAAAAGAAATATTGTTGATCAAGTGACCAGGGCCAAGAGCACTCCACTAGCTTTGCTATCAATTGAATGGTGTTTTGGAAATGTGTTTCTGTGGAAGCCATTCATTCTAATTCGCATTCATCAATTTGAATCGATTATTGGAATGAATCTATGGTGTGGTTGTGTTGGTATTGTGTTGTGAGCGTGCCCCGTCATGTGTCTGTTGTTGTTATGTCGAACTGTAACTACTCAGACATTCTCCTCTTTGCTACCGCCCCAAAATCGATCGAATCTATCACGTGCCCGATCTAACACGTCGTTTGCTACTGACCGATTGCCGGCTGGTGAATTGATTTCCGGATCGAATGTTGGATCGTCTAAGCAACGTAAAGTTGAACCGGGTACCGGCTTTTCATACCTCGTTTCAGTTGGTTTCAGTTGTTCAACGTCTTTCTTCTCGAAATTGTCATTTTTCCAGCCTTCGATTGTCGGAGGTTGGGGGGAAGGAATAGGGGTGTGTTTCGATTATTCAAACCATTTGCATGCAACGATTGAATGATTTACCTTCCATTTTGGCTTGTTCAGCCACATTCGGTGGAGCTGAAAGGGGGGCTGATGGCGGTTTCTCACCAGGTGTCGACACCTTAAATTCGCTCTGTGGTCTGTTGATGGGCTCACCTTTGGATGGGAGAAAATCAACCGCATTAGCCATTCATCCAACAAAGGATCGTCCGTCACCACCCCTCCCACCCTGAAAACATACCATCTCTGACATTTTGGGTGACCGTGAATGTCTTTCCAGTGTCTAATGGAACGATCCAGTTGACTGGATCCGGTGACCGCATTAGGATTTGTTCGGGAGATTTGACGCGTGTCGGTTCCGGTGGGGATTTCACAATGTGCTCGTAAATCTCGTGAGCTGGAAGTGGACTGGCACTTGATATAGATGTTACGCCATCTTTATCGGTGTCATCTTCGTCTTCCATAATTCCGAAACGTTTTTTTGGTTGGCGCAACAGGATGAAAGAATCAAGTGGATTGTTTTCATGGCATTAGTTGAATCCGGCAAATGCTCGAAATTGATTTCTTTTGTTCTTCATTTGATTCAAAAACGAATATTTTTACACCAAAAGCTACACACATATTTAACATTGAGCATGCAGATAGTCGGAGAGGGATTTCTGCTGTTTTTATGTTCGAAATTGACTAAACCCAGGAGCTTTGGAGGACTTTGCGAACGAACGGAATGCGGAATGTCGAGAAACTCTTTAACGAAATGGATCGGTGTGTTCGCTGGAGACGACTATGGGAGTTGAGTGATGCTGAAACAGAAGACGCTATGCAGTGCCTCGGATCGAGAAGAAGCTGCAGGTGATTTGCGACTAAACAATAAGCAAAGTGTGAGATGAGGTGAATGATTTAAATGTGCTGTGAAATGTGAAGAAAATGACATTTTGAATAAATATGGATTTTATTAATTTTTTTAAAGCTCTTTTTCTAGCCAAAAAAAATATTTGATTAATTTGTAGAATTTCTTTTATACATTTTGGTTTTTGCTTTACATATTTGTGATTAAGCAATAAATATTTTCAAAATTTCTGTTAATTAATGTTTATAAGCACCGTTGAATGCTGGTCAAAGCTTGCGCTCGCATTTGAGCAAAAAATTTCTTTTATCGCTAATTATGATTAAACGTTTAATTAGTTTTTGCTTAAAATAACCTTCATGATTCTCGCGAATAAATGTCATTTAATTCATGAAAATAATGAAGGAATGGATGTTGTGCATGTGATGTGATTGCTAGTGAGATAATGAATTGAAATGAAAAAAAGGGGAAAAGAATATGTTGAAATGAACGTAAAATATGGTTAATGAAAAAGGGGTCACTGTGAAGTGCACGTGTAAGGTGCGCTGCACATTTGGAGCTGCGTAAAAGCTCTCTTGAAATGAACCTTTTCATGAAAACAAGTTATGTTAATGCGAATAAAAAGGAAAAGAAAAAACACAAAAAAACCAAATGAATGAGGTCAATGTGTACTGTTCGGAATAGCTCTGCGCCTCTTTCGTGCGATTTTGAGCAAACAAAACAAAGGGCGCAAAGTTGAATGAATATGAGCTTCAACCATCGATTAATTAATGAATGAATTAAAATGAAATCAAATAATTATGTGATGATGAAATGATGAATGGATTCTTGTGGAGCCACATGACTGGCAACGTGCCAATAGCCACATGACATGAGCAAGGTTCAACTGCTGAAAAGTAAGTGTACATCATCCAAGTCGATGATTTTTTTTTTGAAAATCGGGCAATCATTAATTGACGGCGCGGTGTTTCGTGTGTAATGATAAAATGTTGTTGGAACAATTACTGAATGGTGTGGAAAAAGTTAAGAAATTAAAACTAGGGGGTTTGGTTCAAAAAACAAAGGAAAAACGTACGGAACAAAGTTACAAAACGAATCGAAAACGAGACAAAACCAAGTGTGGAAGTGAACTAAACTCAACGAAAGACAAGGAAACTCAACGAAAACAAAAATTATCGAATAAAAACACATAATATCAAACATTAGCACAACACCAAACACTGTTTAGAAAATGTTACTCTTGTTAATTTTAGGGTTAATTTGCAAAT
>JANSTV010033335.1:0-15640 GCA_027564135.1 Lestremia cinerea
AGAACCATGCAATTGCATAGAAAAGTCGTGTCGGTCGGGTTGAGTCCGCTCGGCCGGACAGCGCCGTTTCCCCCTCGCATTTTTGTGAAAACTTTGAAAATGGCTCATTTGAGCCTTCCCGGGCTGATGGCATCGCGCGTGAAGAGTTTATCATGTTCAATGAGAAAAGTGCATTCGATGGCAGTGAAGCTCGTGAAGTCAATCATATTGACAAGCAAAAACATTCAACGAGCCTCGCATCAATAATCCAACTACAGAGCAATTCATTGTGCTGGTTGCTCCCCGTCAGAAGGATAAGCTGCTGCTTTGATCGCTTGCCGTGCTCGTGCGACACGCAACCATCAACTTACGGCTGCCAGTGAAAGGCGCAATCGTAAAAGTAAAGTCTTCCTGATGAGTGTGTGCGGCTCAACATCCGATAACTCGAACGCGATAGCGCGTGATGTTAGGAAAGGACGGTAGCCACGATCACATCATGAAATATCTTGCATTTACTGAAATTATGCTTGTTTCTTGTCAAAAATCAATGCTGAAAGCTTTTTTCATGATTCGTTTTGTCATCAAAAGCGGATCAGAATCACTCACAGCCATGAGCTCTTCCATGGAAAACGTTTCGTTCAGACCACCGTCTTTCACAAATTGCAATACGTATTTCGTATTACGTGTTAATGCAATGCTCTCAGAACATGGTACAAATGATTGACTTTCTGATAAGAATATCAATTAAATGCAAATAAATGGTGATGAATGTGACTTCTGGGAGATCCTAGAATATCTGAAAGTCAGAATTCCGAAAATAACAAGTCCCTCTATTCAATTTCCAGCAGGCACCTACAGCTGACTCGATGAAATCATTCTGGCAAGATTGTATGGAAGATGGGATGAAATGTTGGGATACAATTCATACTCATATATGTAGGGTAATTCAGTTCCATCGTGTGAGGACCGTGGAGTGAATAAGGAGAGTGAAAAAGAATGGAAAGGCGTCATCCATTTACAGTTCGGTATAAATAATGATAATAAATTCCAACTTCAATATACAACAATAACAATAACAATAACAATTTAAGTTCTTAGGCGGTATTTCAACGCAATCGATCGGTTCAATGAGCGATGAAGAGATCTCCGATCTGGCGATATTGCTTGTCCTTATATAAATCAAACGTTGGTCTTTTTGAAATAGAAACCATCAATGGAGCGTATTCATTGTTTGTCTGTCCTCCATAATGTGCTTGATTTCCACCCATCATTCAAATTGAAGTGGCCATAGTTGTTTTGATCAGTTTGTTTTGTTCGAAAATTGGAGTTTGAAAGTTCCAAAAACAAGCGAACATCATTTCATTTGACAAGCGAAAACTGAAGGAATCGTTATTCTTGAAATGAGTTCTACCAAGAAAACGCCAAAAGTGTGAGTTCACGAGCTATGGTCAGATGTGATAAAAGTTTTGAACAACTTAGGCACAACTTAGGAAATGAAGCTGTAGGAGCAAAGCGTAACCATACAAGCGATGTAAATGAGCAATCACACCTGCAAATGAAGACTGCGGCCTTCACAGCTCCATTGCCGATCTGCAAGTGAATAATTTGGACAACTTGAGCGCAACTCAATCAACTTCAGGAAAATTTGAATCAGTGTCAATTTCCGCTTCATTAATCGATAGACCACCATTGAGCACGGAACATGGAATCGTTGATCTAGAAGAAGAAATTGAAATGTCACAGGTGGAGCAAGCAAGGAACTCCAGACCAAAATTGCCTCGGTGGTTCCTTGTTTGCTGCACCTGTGGCTTTTCAATTTCTTCTTCTAGATCAGCTATTCCATGTTCATGGCAATCTAAGTGTGTCCGTGCTCAATGGTGGTCTATACTACGGCCCAGAGATTCAACAAACTGTTGCAGTTGGAGCAGAAAAAAAATTGAATTACAAGAAAAAATCAATTCAAATTCAATTCAATTGGAAACCAACAATAAATTATTGGAAAAAATATCAGAATAAAAATGGATTAAATTGAACGCACTATCTAACGATCATTCTTAATTGAGAAAATTCACAAAAAACACAGAATTGCATTGAAGATTTTTGAGAAAAAAATGTGTCAATATTTTCATTCTTCCTCGGTAGTAACCCTCCTGTCTCGCCCACCTGAGAAGTTCTTTGCCTCTAGTACTTGTCAATGTGCATCCCCACTGCATATGCTTGTAATTAAGATCGCCTCCGATGATCAGGTTTGAATGATCCGGAAGGGTGTCAAGAAGCAGCGCCCAGTCGCTAACTGTGAACGATTGTTGCGGGCTCTTATATACGGCCACTAAGACTGAAGATGATCCATTCTCGTGCCAGCGCATTCGATGTTACTCTTGATTGCGATTGCCACACCACCACCTCTTGAATCACGGTCACATCTGATTGCTTTGTAGTTGTTGAGTGTAAACGCATTCTTTTTGTTGAGCCAGGTTTCTGTAAAGAAAACAGCGCTTGGTTTGTGGTCTTTTAACGTAGAATCCAACATAATTCGTTTAAAATCCTTCATATTTGATTGTGCATCAATGTTCATAAACTGATGTCGAGACATGATGGATCGAAAGGTGACTTAAATTCGATTTGATTTGATGCTTTGTTTATGATGCACTAACCAATGATGAGTGACATGAATACAGATTTCTTCTCTTGATCGTTTGCTTCTTTCAAGGCCTCAGTGATTTCCAGCAACTTGTGAATGTCCTTTTTGAATAGTCGCTGGAGTTCATTGCTGAGTAAACCCAGTCCATCTGAATACTTGCTCGAGAATCTTCCTTCAGACGGCGGGATCAAATCACGCTCAGTCGCAACTGTGGCGATTTCCAATGAGTTCTTCGGGATTGAAATCTCATCATTGACTGAATTTTGATTGGGGCAATTCTACGGTAGTCGAGGGGATTTACACAAGTTGCTACCTTGCTCAACATTCTTGAACCAAGAATATGCACCCGGATTCAGTCTCTGAGAGTTCAATACCCGTGAATCTTTCATTGCCGCGCTCTTCTCAGGCAACAGAAATTCTTCATTGTCGGAACGACCACACTCGACGGAACGGTGAGACCACTCCTTATTCATTTCGTTTTCGTATTCAAATGCACATGGCAAAACGGGTCCGTGTCGACACAGACACGCCACAGAATCTGGGTAGACACGCACACGCTCGATCGGTTTAGCGTCTAGAATTGCACCGGAATGCTAAACCGATCGAGCGTGTGCGTGTCGACCCGCCCCCACTGTGGCGTGTCCGTGTCTACCTGGACCCGTTTCGTGCGACTTCTACAAGATCACCCGATTGATGAGTGCCATGGGCACCGTGATATTGCTCCGCATGAATACCTTTTCGATCAGGATGACAAACAAGACCAACCTGATCATCAAATACTCCATTTCGACTCTGGCCACCGCTCTCCAGATCTTCATGAGCTGCTGGTTTCGTGACAAGATCATTGACTACGTTAGCTCTAGCGCATCTTTGCTCAGAAAATGAACAACGCTAACGATTTTTCAAGGGTTCAAGAGTCGGTGATTTGGCTTACGCGAGCCGATGGCTCGATGCCATCGATAATTTCAGAACGGCGCTGGTGGTCTTCAGTTGGAGGAGCAGTGCGTCAAAAGCGCTTAATATCTAAAAGTTCTCTTCACATCTCTTTGAGCCAGACGTGCGTGCGAAAAATTCCCGGTGATACTGATGGCTGCTTCTTGTTTTCAAGCTGATGAACGCCACATGTGCACGCTGTTCACTTTCCTCGTGACGATGCGGAACCAACGCGTCTCTCTTTAAGCGTTTCTTTAAATGCAGCCACCTCTCCGAGCGACTGAGACTCGAAGAGAGTCCGCCGAAGAGGAAGAGTCCACTTCACTCAAACATGGTTGCTGTCTATTATCATTTATTGCCAATAATTTGGACTATTGTTACGAGTAGGTTCTACATTTAAAAAAGTATTACTACTATAAATTAAATTGCTGGTTCATTATCATCGGCAATCGTCTCACGTCAAATACATTCAAAATTGGAAGAAAGGTATAGCGCAAATTGCGGCACATGAAGAAGTTATTATTAATACTGATTCGTTGATTTGATTCACGTCAATTGTTCTTGATTGGCTCATTCTGATGAAAACCATGGCACAAGCAACGCTCCTCATCACCCATTGTCCACCGGCATTTGGACCGGGGCGCATTCATCGTCGTCGCTTAATCGAATGCTGCCTTCCGGGCGAATGAGGTCAGAGATGAGATCTCGCTCGGATTTGTGTCCGATGGCAAATTGTTGAATTCAATTTCCTCGCTGACGATTGTCTCTGCAAAAGTTAACGTGGAAAAGTTGAATTGAAGACCTTTGGAATGCGTTTTGAATCTGCTGCGCTCACCATTGGCACCGTCGAGAATGCTGCTGCTCATTCCACTGCCGCAGCCGGCTCCGTCTCCGCAAGCCGATGGCCACTTCTTGTGACTCGGAGCATACAGAATGATCAAGGCGAATATGTAGATGTTCCACATGCCGTAGACTCCCGTGAAGAAGGCCGATGTGAACTCCAGATGAATGTTTTCATCCCACTTCCATTGTCCTTCGGCCATCTAGAAGTGGAAGCAAAATTGTTAGCTCCTCGAAATGGTATTTCGGGGGAAAGCGAACAGAATTTTTGGATTTTGCGAGAACCCCCAGCGGAAATGGTCGTATTGGTCTCAAGCACTCCCAGAGATCCCAGAGTTTTATATCAAGGCATGACTCACCTGTCCCATTACGTAGCCAATGATGGTCATTGCGGCGCACAATAACGTGGCCAACATCAGAAACTGGAATCGATAAATGATTCCTTCGTAGTGCAGGCGTCGGGCTTGAGACATTGTTGGCAATGAGGAGCGCTTGATGCTGATGTTGCAGAATACCTTCCAGATCATGTAGCACAAGAACAAGAAGTAGGTAGCGGCCGACACTCCACCGAGGACGATGAACGTGAACTGAAAATCAAGTGTAGAGCAGAATGAGAATCGTGAGTGGGAGAACCAGATGGAAATCATCACCCACACTTACTGCAATGTTTGCTCCCAGTTTGGTCACCCAAATCGAGTAGAATGGATTCCGGAGCTGAGCGCCACGCTCACAAACGTCAAAAACGAACAGCGAAAGGCATCCAACGACGACAGCACTCAAGTGAACCCAATATTGTTTCAATGTGGATGGTCCGCCGCTAGGAGAGTCCTGGATCAGCATGTGCTCGCCGGCAAACACCAACCAGAAAGACAGCAACTGGGCATAAAATATCCCCTGGCGAACGTCGCCGAGCAGCAGCATGAACGGCATATCGTAGTACAAGGTCAGATACTCCAGAGGCACTTTGATAAATGGGGAAATTTCACGTTAAACATCGATCCAGTTGACCCTCCTCAAATCATACTCACAATTCAAAAACGTCAAAGCCGCCCCCAAATACAAAAGCATGTACTCGATTAGAACCGGCGAACGTTGCAACTGATGCACTCGCTGCCAGAACCACCACATGATGGCGATGATGAATGGGAAGAAAATCGTCTTGAGTGACAGCCAGACCTTAGTGAAGCCGCCATTTTGGTAGATGACCGTGAGATGCAAGTCTCGGATGTTGCCGATATTCAAGTTCATCTTCCGATCCGAGTCGACTGGCAGTCGCACATTCAAAAGGTAATAGTCGTGATGCAACGAGCCCAGTTCGAACAGGGGAATGGTGGAGCAGGAGTAAAGGTACTCATCGGTCAACTGCAAGGAAAACTTGATTATTATGAGCGAATGCCGGCCCATCGAGCCCCACAAAAACACATACGTTCTCTCCACTGCAGTCCAAGTCGCGCTGCTCCAATGCCGAGGCGTAATACTTCCAATCGCCGTCCGCATCCCCTTTGTTTCGATACGCCAAGCGGGCATCGATGGTCACAACCGTGTGCGGTTCGACCAGCACATTTTGATGGTACGCAATGTCTGTTTGAAGAATGCCAATCAGATTCTGCTGCCAGCGCGAGTAGTCGAGCACTTTGCCCTCACGCGGTAGTGGCATCTGGAAAATGACGGATTTTGTGTGAGCGTCTGATACCGGAATTACGCCGTACTCACGTCGTAACTTACTTGGAAGACGTAAACAAATTGATTTGCCATTCGCACGTCATGACGTTCGATGTCGCTTTGATCGATGGTCTCACATTTGCCGATGCCGCGAGAATAAACCCATTTGGTGGTGTCGTTGAACGAGCCGGGCACATCTCTGCACATCGTTCCCAAAATGGTCTGCACGCTGGCCGGTATCGGAGCTGAAATTCGCACGAATCCGAATTGAGAATGGTTCAGGCACAACAGTCTCTGGCCAAATATTTACCCATCAGTCCGCCAATCAAGAAGCATATCACTTGGCATATCAGCAGACTTCCAACCAGCACGGTCAGCTTGCGGCCGCTCAAATTCTCCAAAATCGTCCCAGACATTGCCTCGCTGAGCCTTTTCTTGTCCGAAATTTCACCTTCACTCGAGTGCACAGTTGCTTTTCGATTTCACCTCGAAAATGTCCTTCGCTCACAAACGCCTCGCACCGCTGTTCGGCTTAGTCATCTAATGCAGAAAGAAACAAGTTTCAGCCATTCGCCGACATTCCAATCAATAACAAATGAAGTGTACGCACATGAAAACTGCTCGCGTCTCCTCACGTTTAAACTGAACGAGGTTTATTTTGGGGCCGAATCCCAATTCCACGGGCCGATGCAATGAATGTTGTCCGCGGCTTCCCAAAAATGGGCTGCGTTTCAATCGTATTTTTGGGAAAACAACGATTGCTGGCCTCTCCGAAACTATCAATGCGGCTAACAAAATACACGCCGTCTGACTTTTATGTTTGTTTATTACTACGGAATCGATGTGTTTGCGTCTGGCTCGGTGTTTATGTATGTGTCATTGACTACGCGCGTAGTTGACGCAGAGCCGAATTGGTGTTTCCATCGTTGAAATCGATGTTTCTCGGTGATACAAACCGCGTTCGTTTTGTTTCCATTGAATCCCGTTCATCCCAACAAATAACGAATTGAATGGTGAGGATGAATTTAAACAGCGCGCTGAACAACAATTCACAAAACAAATTCGAAATGCGGTCCTGCCGAGCACGCATGCGAATTTCATGATCTTCGACAAGAGCAGCTCGAGCTGTTATTGTTGTAGTCTCTCATTCTCTCACACTCTCCCATATTCTTCTTCTTCTTCTACTGCGTCTTCACCGCTGTTAGTTTTGCTGTTGAGATTGGAGACGCTCGGAGATGGGAATGGAGATGCAAATGGAATGTTTACAAACAAAGAGTCCACCAAAAATTATGAAATGACTTGAAATGTTGTGTGTTCATTTCATCGCTGCGGAACTGGAGTCGACTTGTTTACAACGAACAGTGGATGGAAGCAATTCGATTTCAAGCCAGTGAATTGACGTGTGATTGGAAATGACTCGAGCGATCTATACCCGGTTCCAGGGGAATTGAACGTTGGTGAACCAAATGAAATGCCAATTAGAGCCTCGGAGCTCTCAAACGGTGCCGATGAGACTTCCTGCGACACCTCTGCCACATGGACCAACGCCAGCCATTAAACGGCAATGAAACGAAAGAGGTTGAATTTCGACGATTCCATCGTTTGATAAGAGCCAATTGCTGATCCGTCGAGCCGATGCTAAAGGTCTCGAAACCCAGGCGGCGACCCGCATTCGCATCGCTAACCGTCTTCTGCCAATTACACACATCGACACAAGGCTCACATAACATATTACCATAGGTGCACACGATCGAGTCGCCGGCCAACCCCCTAATTATTTCCCACAAACAGATGGATATCACATTCTATTCGTTTGCCGCTTGGCTGTTTCTCTTTTTTTTTGCTCGTTTCGGGCGTATACCCCTGGACGACTTGCACCAAATTCACTTGGAATTTATTGCATGTCATCAACTGCATGGAATGTTCACAACAATGGCTATGTACAAGCGAAACCGAATTGTAATGTAAATGGGCAGTCGTTAAATTAATATTGTCCGCTCATTAAATTTTATCGCCCGAACGGAATCAATCTGCGTCGATGTTCGAACCGGTCGCCGCGGTCACGGTGCTCTGCCTTTGCAAACTTTTCATGAGAGACAGTTCGCGACAGAAGCTTGATTCTTTTGACTGTTTTGTTTTGAATTTGCGCGTTATTTTTGTGCGCAATCGACGCACAGCGCGCTGAACAAACGGAGAGAAAACCGATCGAATAAATTTGTCGGAGCATTTGTTCGATTGAAATTTGGTTGTTCTCCAAAGCACTGATCAATCTGTTGGCGACGAACCGCCGGCTTAGTTACCGATCCAATTGCGATGAAATCAGTTGTAATGTTTCAGGTTATCGCGAGGATTGCAATCGAATTGTTTTATCTGAGCGGAAAACCAATCAAATTATCCACATAACTAGCAATAATCCTCAATAACAACCCAAATTGTGTCAAAAGGTTGTCCTTCATTTTCTCCGTCATTCGTTATTTTTTTGTTATTTTCTATTTCTTTTTGCGTTGCGGGACGTGTGCCTATTCTTTTGATGGCTCATAATAAGAAAATCTCTTATTGAATGTGTACAAATGGCAAAATAAACAAATGCGCTTCTGGTGAAAAGGGAGCGCTGCGGCCCAGTCAACACAGAGTAGCGGTTTTCGGAGAAGGCGGCTCGTCGCGCCGAGGCGCAAGCGATGTGAAGCCGATTGACTGGGACCGAACCAGTAGAGATATTCGCATTGAATTGCGAGGGACAGACGTTGCTGTGTCTTCCATTCATCGGAGCCCGGAACGATTCGGATGCACGTGCCCACAGTTATCACCGTCTAACTCGAACGATTTATTTTTCTTGTCGCACATAACAACCCATCATTATATCAGCATTTCCCGTCATTTATACAGTGTGAATGGGAATCGAATGGTTTTTAACTTATCGTTTTCTGTAGCCGCTGCTGCTCATACTTTGCCTTTTGAATGCGTCGAAAACTGCAACACGTGGCCCTCATGACGGCTAATTATGGGGCTTATTGTCATCCCATGTTTGCACCCTTTGATTCCGCCTTGACTCGCAGTTGTTTACCGTTTCATGTTTTTGGCCTTGCAATGCCTTCTATCGAGTTGTCAGCGAATGGAAGTGCCTCAGTGATTCCAATAACAGGTTTCCAAAGGTATTCCTCACAAGGGAAGGCTTTCTGGTGTGGACTCGAAACCGTCTTTCGGATAAGCAGAGACCTCGCAAATCCGGAAAGACTGGGTTATTTTCGAGAAATTATCTGTTTTCGACTTCAAAACGTCCACAAAATCGCTTTCGAGTGACACTCAGCTGCGTTTTCCGCAGTGGTGTTGTTGTCATGCAATCGATTCGCCGAAAAATTGAGAAGATAGCCTCAGATTCGAGCCCAGGATTTTGACGTGGTGCAGCATCATCTGGCTGAGGTTTCTGTAGTTTTTTTCCATCCCAATGATTTGTTGGAACGAATTTGCTTGGATTGGAAATCCCTTGTGTTTTTCCAGTGATGACCTAAAGCTTGTCAGTGATGGCTGATTGTTGCAATGAATGTCCGTTTCGAGTTCGAGTTGCGAGTGGAAAAGTAGAAAGAAAGCAATCGAATTGGTCCTGATGCACTTCCAAACAGAGCGGCCTGAATCGTTTGCTCAGAGGTATTTAAGGAGGCAGATCCATCAATGCATCCAGTGTTTGTTGTTTACGTTAAGGCCATTTATTGCTTATTCGAATTGATACGCAAAGAAAACGGACGCATTGAACTGACGCACCACAACCAAAGCAAAGTGCAATCAATTTAGTCCATACGATTTTTTTCTTCCTATTGATTCCTCTTCGGGCCATCAGTCGTGTCTATGTGACACAAGCGCAATAAAAAGTAATTGATTCGGTTGTTGTATCGAGCCCGGAACGACTTCCTTTTGAACGGAGTTCTAATATATCTGAAACTGTAACAAAATTCCTTTTCGCATCGAAACTCGCTAGGAAATTTCCTTTTTATCATCGAATCTCCCGTCAACCGTCTTGAAATGATTGTCCATCCCCAGCTTGAGGGCTCGGATAATTGACGGTTTGGCATCCGTCGGGAGAATCTGAATCTGATTCCATTCAGAGCTAATGGGCATTTCTGCCAAGCTCAACACTTGCTGATCTCTGGAGCAGGCTACACGTACAGCTTCAAGAGCTTACAGCGAAGACTCGGAGACTCTGCATGGTCCTTACTTGAGTGCCGATACGCTCTGTTCAAATTTTGACACTGAAGGTCAATGGCAGAGATCTTCAGAATATACAACTGTTCTACTGGGTTTTTCTCAGTTGTTCCCACAAATTGAGAAAACCGGGTTGACTGCCTGCTTCGATCAAATTTTCATCGTTTTTGGTTGAAGTGTCAAACCGTTTGCTTTTCAGCTGGTGGAACCAATCGAGAAAAAAACCAGTGGAACAGAATACTGTGCAGATCTCTGGTCAATGGCAGGGTGACAATGGCCCCGAGCAAAACACCGACCTTGGCAGCTCATGATCAACGCCGTCTACCTTAAATTAATGACATTTTCAAATCGCAAAATGGGCCATCTGTTCAAACGAAAAACAAGCTTGTTTTTTGTGAAAATTAATTTCGATTTTGCGTAGCTCCATCACTTGCGCAATTAGACGAAAAACAATTTAAATATTTGCAATATTTGTACGTCAGAAAATATACCTCGTGAATATTGCAAGCGTCTTTGAACAAGTGCTGCATAGAGCCGATCGACGGTATAAATTGACCGCGTGACGACTCGTCATCATCAGTTCGAAGAAGACACGCAACACGATGAGATTCACACTTTTGTTCTTTTTGTTCGCCATTTTTCTCCACGTAAGTTTGAAATCGTCGACTTGCCAGTCGAGTAGAAATTTGAGGTGGGCAAAAGTCGCGACAAATTTGAAGCGAAATAGAACTTTACTTTGGAGTTTGAAGCATTGCCCGGTTCCATCGTTTGATTACAATATTATCTGTTTTCTGCCATAGTTCACCGGAGGATGCGTCAGGAGAACAACATCAACGACCACACCGCGACCCGCGGTTCCCCCAGTGCCTGTACCTGTTCCAAATCCAGCACGAGCAGCACCTGCACCTGTTCCGGGTGCATCGCCATTCCCGACTGTCGGTTAAACTTGTCATACTGCCCACTCCAAGCAGCTTGAACAGAAGCTATCGCTTCAAAATAAAAGTTTCATATCGAAAATCGAATTTGATTCATTTCTTCTGTTGAGCACCTCAACCGCCTCGTGCATCACTCTTTCCGCATCATGCACTTGCTGTCATCCTAGTTGAAGGTATGGGCTCGCCTGCCAAATCCCCATCCACGAACGCGACATCAAGTCAGGTCATCATTAGAAGCCAAATTTGATTAATCCGGCACCGGTAAATATGAGAATGCGCGCAGCGAAAGGGGGAAAGGGATTTGGATTTAGTTGCAACATCGCCCAGAACGATTCTGTTGATCCAGCCGAATCGAATGAATGCCAACAGCCCAAATTTTAAGCTGCACCATTCGCTCGAGGGGAGAGAACGCGAAGAGCATGCGAAACAATAATTGTTATGTGAAATTGATTTGATGCACTTGTTAAAAAGATTTGGTGTTTTGTTGTTGTTGTTGTCGTCGGTTTTGTATCAATTGCTACGTAACGGGGTTCCGTTACAATCGACGCAGTACATATTTACCCATTCACATAATTGAATAAATTATTCGATGCCAGTTCGCATTGTCTGACTGTTCAATCAGAAATACAATTGCGAAAAAAAGATGGGGATGGAAAAACACAAATGCCCAACAAATTCGTGTATTTAATCTCTCGCTCGCTCGCTCGCTCACTCACCTACTCACTCTCTCACCCACCCAACCAAGCGTTGACGCACACGAGTGCACGATGCGGCCACTCTAAACTCTCTGGAGTGGTCTTGAATTATACAAAACACATGTTCATATTTAATTATCGTAACGATCCGTGATGCTGAACCTGAACCTGAACCCGAACACGCACCGAAACCGGGGAGAGAGGGCACATTTTGATTTTCGAATAAGACTTTTCTCTCCTCAGCTCCGGCCGAAAGCGAGCTGGCATGGCGTTGATCGATGAATAAAATGCGAGTCTGTCAACTTTGGATGCTCATTGAAAATTGAATCATATTTCATAATTTATTGTTAATTGTTGTTGTAATGATCAAATACATGGGTGTTTCTTATTTGAATTCAACTTTAATAATAATAATGATAATAATAGTAGTTATGTATCATAGCGCTTAGTAGTCTAATTGTTAACAAATCACCGGAAACGGAGTGGTGCGATTAATTGAAGAGTGCGGGAATGTGCAAATGTTTCATCGAAGTGACTACAACTTAAACGAAGAGTATCTGCTTGGATTCGCCAACCCGAATCGATGCGTCGTTTGCTTTTGATGTGAATCCTCCTGGAAGAAAAGAATGGCTTTTTTTCCTTTTCACCCACTCTTTACCTCCTCCTCTCATTCATTCGCTGGATGCGTTATTCACCATAAACCCTACACCAGACGGAGCCCCATCGACTCAATCAATGGCAGTTCGTCTGTCATGCGGAACGGATTAAAAAAAAAATTCTTCTGCGGCCAAGCTCTCATATTGCTATTTCTGGATCCGCAAAGTTAATTCTATTCGGGAATCTAATGCAGCAAAGTGATTCTCTAATCAGAATGGCTTCCCGGGATATTGCATGGATTAAAACTTATCACTACTTTTTACAAACATTCATTCTCGACAGTCGAATCGAATTTGGATTGGCCAGCGGCTGACAGTTGTCCCTCCAACGCTTCGAATTCCGAAGAAAGTGGAATTGTTTGCCGAATGCTAGTCGGCCAGCAAGTGCCTAGAGTAATTAATGGAATGTTCTTAAGTCTAAATTGGGAATCAATCGATGCGCAACCGCAAAACGCAGGCATCTAAAAAGGGCAAAACCTTCATACCGTTGGACCAGCAATGTATTCAACAATGCCAATAATCTCATATGATGAAATTTCCAACATCACGTTCGGAAAGTGGCGATCGGGGTCGATCGTCAAGAATTGGATATGTTCAATACCGGTTTTCGTTCTCCACGCGTCTTTGGGCCAGCGATGCCTTTATCTGGTACATTTCACCGGCGGTTTCAAAATTTGTGGGATTCCCACGAATTTATTTCCAGACGTAATCTGATTATTCGGGATCTTCGGGATGCCCAGAGTAGTCACATGGATTTTGTATCGCTGAAGGAATGGCCAGCATCAATTCTGGATTTGACCCATGCTTTTTTGGGCGAATATTCAATTGATAATTACATAGTAGGTGCCAAATCAGCCGGATTCGGGGAGCCGTTCAAGTGTATTGCGTACTCTTTGCGAATGGATGAAACGCTAAGCTCCGTCTTGAGCCTTTCAAAGCTCTCAACGAATGTCTTCATCGGACATTCTGGGGCCAGGTGCCTCGGAAAAAGCCTAGTTCTCGCGTGATGACACCTTGGGAGCTAGGACCTCAACATCAACTGATTCGGCCCCCACTAATCCCCCAATAAATATTCGCTCAGGGGACTATGGGTCAAATCCTTCAAGATTCGAAGTTGGCCAAGTGACGATTCTGGGCACCCCAAACCCTCAAGAATTGCCACCGATTGGATTAAGTCTGAAAATGAATCCTAGGGGATCCCAAAAATGTTGAAGACGCTGAGGAAATGTACCTGCTTTCCTCCTGCTGTTCTTCCGTACAGTGGCGGAGGTCACGGTCCGAATAGTCAAACTCTCAAGATGCTATTCCCAAAGTGAACTCTCCAACAGTAAAATTGACACCATAAGAATAGTAAGAGGAGAATGGCCATTGTGCCAAATGTCTCCGTTTGGAGTTCAGACGTATCGATTGATTCAAATATTAAAATACAATCAACAGCTCTATTTCTTATTAAAAATGATAGTTTCCATGATGGCTGTCGTTCATTCCACTTGTGCAACGTCCAAGAATTGATAGAAACACAGATCGCTCAACAGTCATTTCTTCTCGCCCGAACGAAAAGAGCGTTACTTCGCCGCTTATTGCGTCAAGCTCTACACAAAATTGGGGCGAAAGAAAAGCCCAGTGATGAATATCGTGCAAAATCATGGAGATTTGTGACTTTTTGAGAGCATTGTGGTCAGCACGCTTTGGTTTAATTTTTATACAAAAGAAATAAAAATAAATTGATCTTTGTCCAGAGAATTTAGTGGAAATTGTGATTAGTCAATAATGACCCATTTGAAGTATATTTCAGACAACTCATATTCGCGTTTGACAATCGCCTCGACTATTTCATGACCAAATGCAACTCAGCGAAAATGATGCAAAGTAACGGTTGTTCTGTCGGAAAACGGAGTTTCAATACAAAAAAAATCACTGTTGAGCGGCCTGAAGGTAATAATACGTATTTGTTTTCAAGATAGAGAGGGAGATAAAGAGAGAGAGAGAGAATGCGGAAGGTCAAAATAAAGTTGAATATTCGTTGGCGAGCGCATTGGCTTGCGAGAAACACCATAAAATTAGAAGAATCTTCATTGACCTCGACTCCAATTGAACTGCTTGCGATGCGAAAGCGCAGGGGAAGGTTTGTATTGCGACGTGTTATCGTGAAATTGAGCTATTCAACGGCAATAGGAACGATAGATAAATTAGCTAGATTATGTCTGAAAAAAATATAATAATCACAAAAAATGATTCGAACAACAAATCTGTGAATGCGGGTAAAACTAATGGGAGCTTATCGGCAAAGATCTCAATCGAAGAATGATCTGATGTGCGAGAGGAGAGCGTGTAAGCGAGTCACGCGTCCAAGTTAGATTGCGTGCGGTTGGTGTTGAATGGCTGCGATCGAGCCGATTGAGGCCACCGAACCAGTACCAGCATTGTCTACGGCGCTCTGAGAGCCGTGCAGAAAATGGTGTCTGTTGAACAGATGGTGGAAGTGCTTACTGAAATCGTGCTGCTGATGGTTTTGGCTTTGGTGGTGGCGCTGGTAGAATGGGACAAAGCGATTCGTCAGGAACTCACTGTTGTTCAGCGGGATGATCGGTTGCGCCGGCGATGCTGGAGGCGTTCGGATGAACTTGCGGTCCAAGGATAGACGTGCAACGCTCCAGAATTCGCAGTTTCCGCTCGCTGTATCGGCCGCTGTGTCGCCCGTTTCCAGCGGAGCTTCTGGATCGGAGACGAGCTTCGAGTTGGAGGCGATTGCGGATACGGTCGGTGACACTGGCATCGCCTTGTCATCGGATTCCTCGTCTTCGTCGATGGCCTGTCGCTTCTCTTCCTTCGAAAGCGATGGCTTGGGCGATCGATTCAAATGGCTCTCGGAGAACGCAGTCAGCCCCTGGAAACACACGAAATTTCAAATGAATATCAGGTTCTGTATTGCGAAGGAATTCAATTAATTCGGTTTGGAGGAAATTATTAAAATAGCCCAGATTATGGGATCAAACCGAATCAGCTGGTCATTTTCGCGTCGAACCACATCAAACTGTGTCGCATTTCGTATTTGAATTAAACTTTTATCGACATTATCGTAGCGCGCGAATGTGTAAATTC
>JANSTV010033446.1:0-15630 GCA_027564135.1 Lestremia cinerea
TAGATTAATTAATGAATTGATGAATGAATGAATGAGATATTGTCTGCTGAAAATTGATTACTTAATTACTCATTAAGTACTTAGTGAACACATTTATTGAAAAACCCTTAACTATTGATTCGATTTCGATTATTGTATTATTATTCAATTCGTCTTATGATTTCTCATTTGCTCAATTTCCTCCTTTGGCTGGCCCATTTCGGCGCCATTTTGTGTATAATTATTATTATGAAAATTGTTTTTTTTTTTTTCAAATTGAAAAAGAAAAAATTGGTGAAAACGAACCCTGAAAATTGATGCGTTGCGTGCCTCGCTGACGACACACGTGCGTTTGATTCGTTTTCTGATTTGATGGATGAAATGAATTGGCATCGGCAGCGGCATTGGTGGCGGCATCGCCATCGATCAGAACGAATCGTTCCATTGTTCATTCTCAAATTGATGGCTCTCTCGTTCTCTTAGCAAAAGCAAAAGGAATGAACAATCGAATGATGATGTGCCGACCGAGTGCATGCGGTCGATCGATTGACCATTGAGCGCCACAACCCAGGTTAGGGCGATCAGTGGCGATGGCCATTTGATTGCCTGCATTCGGTGCGCCGACGACTCAAATGCGGCAAAATGATAACGTTTTGCGGTTTCTTGAATCACTCTCGGAATTGTACTTAATCATTTCGTCCGTTAATCGAATTGCACGTGTACGAGCGGCGAGGTGACGTTCATCGCAGACATCGGCCGTCGACATTAGGCCTAGCACGAGATGAAATACATTGAGAATTGAGAAATGAATTAATTATTCAAGTATTTTGTAAGACTTAAATTTCTGAATTATTTAAATAAATCGTATTGTTTCAATGTCCAATTGTTATTGAACGTAATTTTTTTTCTTGAATTTATTTGGTCGATCTGGTGTGGCTGAGACTGTGCTCAATTGCTGTTGTCTCGGCTGGAAATCTCTGTGGAAGAGGACCGCCTCTCACGGCTGCCTGATCGCAATCAAACGACTCAGTTGAGTGTTATTCCATTTCATTCCTTGCATTCATCACATTGTTGTTTGTTCTCGTATTCGTCCAGTTCATCAATCGATCAATCAGTCAATTGGTTTTTTTGTTGTTGTTGTTATTGTTGACATTTCCATCGGTGCCAGAGGGATGCTGCGTGCGTGCAGAACGCTCTTCAAATTAAAAGCGATTGCCAATTGCCTTGCTCTATTTCAATTCTCTCTTTCCTTGGCAGATTAGATTTCATCAAAATGATCGAGTGCATAATTTAAAATTAATTAATCAATTATTTTTAATTTAAATCATTCATTATTTTTAGAATTTTCAACTACAACGTCAATTAGCAGTCTAATTGATTATGGATTGATTCATTATTTTCTATATGTATTATTGCACAATTATACATATTATTACGCAAAACTATTCAAATATATTCGAATTTGCCATTGATTTATTTTGATTTATTTTTTCGACTTTTTTCCGATCTTTAAATTTTGATTTTCGTCAGTTTTTCCCGATCCTCAATGGAGTGTCTCATTTTTCAATGGAAACCATTTTTCCTTCAAACTTGGCGGCAAACTGTGAATAGGGAACTCGATTCGATTCGATTCGATCAAACCAACAATAATAATCAATTAAATGAAAATAAAAATCGACACAGCTAAAACCGGAATGATTTTGTACAGCATTAATTTTGGATGGGAGCTGATGATTGCAGCATAATCGAATTGCGTTGTTTCTTGTTTGGGAATCGGCATCGAAAAAGGCACTAATTTTATTTCAAAACATGCTCAATCGATTCGATGTTGCTGTTTTCAATCAAATGAGCAGGAAAATGAAAGCGGAAATTTGAAATTGAAAACTAAATTTTGGGATGTGACAAGGGCTGCGCAGACAAAGAATGTTCTTTCAGAGCGACAACTGATTTGATTTCTAGTTGTAATTGGGTGGAATCAAGCGGACGAACTGGACGAACTGCAGCCACTCTACTGACGGTTCGAGGACAATTGTAAATGAAATTAATTAAGCGTATTTCCATAAAGTTGAGCTAGATGGCGCCCATGGTAGACGAGCGCCGTGATGGACATATGTATTAACGAAAAAATCTTGAAGTTTAACTCAAAGATGATTAGAATAAAGCATTTAATACATCAAAATTTATTAACTAAATGATTAAATTTAAAAATTTATGAGAAAACTATTTGAATGATCAATGCAATCCAATGGAAATAACGAATGAAATCAAGTGCATAATCATGTCATGAAAAATGATAATCGAATAATGAATGAGACAAACTTGTAAAATGTATTATATTGAATAAATGTGCCATTTTTCCATAATAAATTCGAGTGGAGTGGAGTTTCATTAATTTGACGAGAGAACACCGGCATCAAGTCTCCTCCCAGCAATCGCCTCCCCATTGGTGTTCGCTTCCGGCCCTGGTCACCGGTCTATTCTGGAACAACTTTGATTGCATTCAAGAACCACTGCTCCATTAAGAACCCAAAAAATTCTGTTTGAAATATTTTATTTCAATTCAATTAAAATACAAAAGATGATTGATTTGGAGGTACGCATTCGTATTTACAGCCAGCATGAGTCATGAATGAATGGAACGTTGATCATTTGTTGATTCCATGGATGGAATTCAAAGTTTGAGTCCCTTTGATTTCAAATCACTTCTAGCCTCTTTGATCTGTCGCTGAATCTCTTCTGCGGCTTCTGGACACTCTCGGAATGTGAATACGCCATGGAGGACCGCGTAGATTGAATACAACTGTAGATGAATGCATTTGCGGTCAGATGTGTGTCTTAGATTTGCATCGAATTAACTCACCCCGAAGGCCACTACGGCAAACACTGGACTCAAAGCTAGCGGAACGTACCAGTTCCGGACGAATTGGTGATCACTCAAAATGACGGCTAAGTAAATCGCTAAGATAACGCTGAAGATTGCCAGCCATTGTTGTAATTTCGTTAGTCCCATTTCAATGTACTCGCTCCTGCGGTTGATGCCGTACTAACGTGATTTGATCTGATTGGGAACGGAACCTTTCAGGAACACGTAAACACGTCGATTCGGGAAAAAATTATTATTTGGTTCAATCAACTGTCAAGCTGTCAAAAAAAAGAATAAACAATGTCAGCAGAGCGAAGTTGTCGACGATTTCAGCAGAGAAGACGCGAACCAACGCTGGTTCATGTTGGACCGGTAGATGGCATTAAGCACTTTCCATTTTGAGGCTTTTAACCGGCCTGCAAGACGTGCTCCTCCTGCCAAAGGTTTCGCTAAAGACTGATCGCATCCTGGTGGCCATGAGTTCCAGTTGCTTCGGTGAGTATTTGAGCCTCACCGATCAGTGGGTTTCTTGCAATGATCGACCGTTTTCAATAGGGCTATTGAAAATTCGAAAGCCAAACACATTGTTTGCTACAAATGATTTATTGAAAACTTGATGAGATGACACACTCTGCCTTGAACTCTTCCCAAAACAAAAAATGTTCACAAGGCTTTTCCGCCAGAGCAAAATCAATCAAACGTATTATCCGGTATAAATGCATCGTGAGACCGTCCAGTAAGTTTGCGAGCGGCAATAAACTTTGGAAACTGGATTGATTTGCAGCGAAAATGTTAAGTACGAAAATTTGGTTCTCACAATCGCCTTCGCCGAACATGAAATGAACTTAAACGTCAATTATGATTTTCAATGCTGATATCAAAATGGTCTAGTGTTCGGAAATATGGCAGTTTGTCTGCAAACAAAATGAGTATTGAAAAAAAATGGAATGGGGGTAATTTGAATGCACAAATATACATAGTGAAAATCTAGTTTGTCGCGTAATTCATCGACGATACGGATACTCGGAGCGATCTGAATGAATGTAATGAACATGTGGAAACCAAATGATTGCATTTGCACAAAATCTATAATAACGAATTAACTAATTTCCCTAAAAAAATCAACGAGTATCGGAGGATCGAGCATGGATCGCTCGTTTCATCGATGACGTTGGTCGTAACAGTAATTTTCAAATTCAAAACTGACGGGCAACTTTATGGCCGACACTTCTAGATGTCAGGAAATGCTATGTTGCGACACGTCGTCTCTCAAGAGTGCCCGTCGAGAGACCTCTTTCGCAACGTCTGACAACCTCTTGAGACCATCAATGCTCGTGGCTGCTTATGTACAAATACAATTTACATACAAAATAATTAATAATTTAATGTGAATTAATTAATTAAAATTATCTAAAAACGAAAATTTTCGTCTCGCCGCCACCGGCTCAATAGTGTGTGGTGGTGTTGTAGACGACACTCTTGGCCAGTCGCAGACCGTTAAAGTCGTGCAAACTCGGATGGAGTTTCGATAGGTAGGCATTTCGATCGAGCAGTCCGAATTTGCCGATCGATGGATCGAGTGGTGACGGATGCGGCAGCACTTTGTGCGATGGCTGTTGGAATTGCTGGTATTGTTGGTAGATGTGCGGCTTGTCAAACACTTCGGGACGCTCGCCGGTGTTAAGAGCGGTGAAAGGGTTCTTGACAGCCTTGTTGATCACGCCGACAGGTTCGTAGCGATATGGCATACGAATGCTGTTGAAGTAGTTATCTACGAATCCCGAACCGGGTGGACCGAAAGCAGAGGACACTGGGAAATTCAGTTGGTTTGGAACGCTGTAAGGGGCATTGACTAGGCCAAGGACGGGAGAGTTGTTGGGGTGTCCAGGCGATGGAGCGCCAGCCACACCATCAATTCTCAAGATGCGCGTGTTTATGTCGCGAGTGTCGAGATTCTTCAGGAAGAAACGATGAAATCTTGAAGTGAGGATGTAAATTGAGCCTGGATCGCGGACGGGCGCTCGGATATCAGCTGCGAATTGGATACGGTCCGGATCATAGGCCAGCACTCTGAAAACCACGGAGTTAATCTGTCATTCAAAAAGCATCAGGACAGCTTCACTTACTTTTGTTTGTTGGTGCGCGGATTCCATTGGGCGATGGCCGTTTCACTGAAAGGACTAAAGAAAATCGAGCCATCGTATGCTCCGACAGCCAAACCAATGCCTTGTGATGATTTCTTTCCGACCAAACGGATGGGCAGCTCAGCACCAAAGGGAAGCGGGCCAGCCCGCAATGCACTTGTCGTCACCGAGAACAACCTACGGACGATTGGAAGATAATTACCTCACCGTTTGAGTTAATCAATGAACGATCCGAAACGGCGTAACGATCAACGCAACCGTGCAACAATTAATCGCTCTCTCGTGTCGAACATTGAATGCTTAGAATTATTCTGACGAATTATGACCATGTCGCATTGCTGGAAGAAAAAAACATTGTTGACCGCCGCCAAGACACACCTATTCAATTAGCCGACAACAGAATACACGTGGGGCACTCGAGCAACGGCGCATAACTTTTGTTGTCCAAACCAGTATGGGATACATTCTCTTCGACTGTGTCTGCGGCCAACAACAACAGCAACGACAAGCCAAGAATAAAATATCAATAAATCTTTCCGTACGAAACGCAACACAACGGTCCATTGCAAGCGAATTCAAGTCGAGTATGCGCGCGCGGTCACACAACACTCAGAGACAAAAAGCGAAATAAAACCGAAAATTTACTTTCATTTTACATTTTGATTTCGATGAAAGAGTGGAAACAACGACCGATCGGCAGGGAAAAAAGAGTCGTACAAACGAAACGAAATGAAATGAAACGAGCATTGAGAAAAATGTGAAGCAAAACAACAAAACGACGCGAAACAAAACGAAATGAAAAAAAAAACGAAAATCGCTACGAAAGAAGGAAAAAAACGACGTCGGGCACAGCAACGGCCACAAGCGAGCTCGCATTTAAATTCGAAAAGTGCATTCATTCAACAAGCCGTTTAATTGAAAAATGCCAAAACGTTTTTTTTCTCTCGACATTATTTCACTCGTCTCACCGGAGTTAACCTTGATCCCAAACGGTCGAACGCCACAAACTTCCACAGCAGCGAATAGCATTCAAAGTTCTTTTGTTGGGCGCAAACAACAGAAAGCCACGATTCATATCGGACCAGTTGGCTCATGACGATGCGGCGACCGTATTATGTTACGGCATTTGGCCTTTCGACCGATTTCGACACGATGCAACGGCAAAGCATGACTTACCTGTCGGTGGCCAACGGTTGGAAATAGACGAGCCCAGCATTTGCATCAAATGCCAATCCGACGATGCCATCCATGAGCGTGAACTTCTGGCCCAGGATGTTCGATTGTGCAAAGTTCGGGTCCGGGTACATGGACGGGTGGGAGAGACGCCAGGTGAGATCGCGACCGCTATCGTAGACGACGATTCCTGTAAAGGTATCCGGTTAACCTCGGTCGAGCACGATTAGCGAGGGTTTTCCCCCGACGCAAAACAAACCTGGCTCCACAGTGTCGGTTATGTAAACAAACACGTCATCGCAGTGGTTTTCCGGACGCGAGGTGGTCTCATCGATGACCATATTCGTGTACAGGGTTTCGCCTCGGATCACCTCAGGTGGAAAATCAATTCTGTTGCAATGATAATTGCGTTGGTGTTTTAGTTCAAGAAAGGCCTCGCCTCAGAAACGGAAATGATTTGGCGAAAACTGTTTCGATTCCGTTGCCGTTGGCCAACACTCACCTTCGAACCACTTGGTCAGTGTTCAAGTCGAACACCAGAATTTTCGGGGGACAAGTCACTTCGAAATCTTCCAGGGAACGCGAAACGCCTGCATCCAATGCCCAGAGACGGTTGCAGGAGTCGATGCGCATGCGGTAAACGGACACCAAACCCAAGTCACTACAGTTGTACTGTTTGCGTCCAGCGGTGTGGAACGTCCAATCGGGATATGCTTGCAGAATTGGCGAGTCTCCGTTGTCCTTCCGAGGAATAACACTCAAAGTGGACGGCACGCCAGAGAATAAGCGAGGAGTTGCGATGAACAATCGATCATAGTCAACAGCCAGACCGGTGGCTACCACATTTTCCGGACTGTAGAATTCTTTATCGTCTCCCGGGAAATCCCAGGGCAGATTGAATGCCATCACATTCCATTGTTTGACATTCTCCAGCGGGGCTGAGCCGGTTGAATGAATCTCGCCGTGGGTCAGCCACAACAACATTGTCGTTGTTATCACAACGAGACATAATTTCAGCATTTTGCTGTGTGCACGTTCGCGATCAATATGCACCGACCAGACAAAATGATTACGCAAATAACGTTAATGATAATGATCACTGGCGATGTGTGTCGTTTGTCTGGTATTTAGCGACGGCGGCGGCACATTTAACCACGATTGACAGCTTTCGTTATCTACGGTTAAAGGAGAAAAGTAAAAGTTTTAGAGTTGGGGATTAGCCAGCGTGCGTGCGTCGAGCCGAGCAATTCGGTTGTTTCGGTGTTTTCGCGAAAAAAATTTCGATTACAATTGAAGCTACAGCTAGTCGTCTCGCTTGCTCGCCAACATGATTTTCGACACAAAGAAAAGCATCAACATTTTGTCAAAGTCACTCGGACAATGGGTCGATGAAAGAAATATATCATAAATTTCACTTTTTAGAATGATTAATCGTTTGAGCTGATTGCCCACACAATGGCTATTCGCACAAGTAGCTCATTATGGCGTTTATTGATAGAGGAAATCGCTTCACTACACGCACTTTGGATGAACGAGAACTGTCTGGAAATGACAATTTGAAATCCCCAGCCAAAGTTTCAAGCTGCCTCATTGAATTTACCAATCCCGAAATCGGAACATCAAACCAAACAATCCAACTCAAATGGCAAGACAATTCAGACGATTTTCGTAACGTTCGTTAAGAAACAGCACTTGCGCCGAGCAAACAATACGCAAATAAATGCAAACGTAACGGAAAGATTATAAAATCTATCGACAAACAATTGATACATTTGAGAAATCCACTACCTTTAGCGCAGCGGCTGACGCTGTCGATGAGTAGATCCCAATCGAATGTGCAAAACAATAGTCTGAATTGCATGAATCGTTCGAAACTCAATTGAAAATTTGCACACGGACGCAACCACCGAAAGCCACGAAACTCACAAGCCACGTTAAGACCGTTTCGATACCGTTCACTTCGACGTATGAAAGCAAACTGAAAACTGCACCGAGTGGATTCGTTATTAAAGTCGACGACGAATGATATACACGATGTGCTGCACCACTCTGCCGGATCGGGCATTTCTGGTGAGTCGAGTTGTGACAGATAGATGGTTGACGGGCTGACGGAATAGCCGTCACTTCAAGAGCATATTGCATATTGCTCGCGGTGATCGTTCATTGTTGACACCACCGACGACGACGACGACGATGATCGGGCATACTGAATGACTTATTGCAGCCCAGACGACCGATGTGTTGGTCGTGTCGAGCCGTTTACTTACTCGAATAAATTGACCCACTCGTCTAGAAAATGTGTTTCCCATTCGACTTTCGTGATGGGAAATTGAGCGGAAATTGAGAATCGTCACGAAAACGTCTCCTTTTGAATCGTTCGGACGCGTTGTGACGGACGCTACTACACTCTGGGATTTCCAGGGCAACATCGTGCTTGTGCCTGTCTTCATGATAATCACACAATGGAGGAACAAGTGGCAAGAAAGTGAATCTCAACAAAATTCACTTGATGATCATTCGAGCTGAGTCATCGTGCGTATTCAATTGTCTTTTTTTCTCCGTGTTTTCGGCTGCGTGGGAGCGCATTGCATCGAAATTTATGGAAAATGTTATTTCGGCGGGATTCCACCATCCGGAATACCACATGCGTTTCGTCGCACATCAATGGCCGATTATCCATCGAGGATCATCCAACGATTATATCACACACGCACGAACATCTGATTGTTCATCGGAATCATTAAAATCACATAAAAGCCAAAGCGAGAAATTCGCGAAAAATAAACAAGGCGCTGGCAATTTGGCGTGGATAAATGCCGCATCAACGATGACTTTATGTCATTTCTCTCTTTCTTTCTTCATTTTGTGTATTGTATGTGATTTCTTCGATCGAACGGAGAAATATTTGCGGTGTTTTGTTTGTTTCGTCTTCGAAAACGAGAGTGTTTTCATCGCTTTCCGTGTGTTTGCCACTTGGCACACATTCCATTATTGTTTGTGATTGGCATTGTCTTATTGTTGGTTGATGCCCCGCTCCCGCTTGCCTTTCTTTGCATTTTCATTCCAAGACGATTTTGCATAAAAAATTATCAAAAGGGAAATTATATCAGCAACGGAGACGATTCCGATTCAGGCGGATCATTCGGTTGCATCGTTGATCGTTCATTCTCAACGTCAGCGGGATGCGGAGGGGGCACAACACGAATTTTGCTCTAGATTCACCGATGTTGAATGGAAACGTTTTGTCAGGTAGATTGCGCAATCGATGCCGTGATGTCGATGAAACGCGAAATCGCATACAATCAACGAAACTGGAATTTTTGCTTGGTCGGCAATGGATTTCGTCGTTTTTCTTTGGTTAAGTTTTTGTCATCTCTCTGTCACCTCGATCGGAACTTTCCACAATGATCCGCAATCCGTGAATGTTCCGAAACGATTGACGTCCGTTATGCACTTGAGCCCGTTTTCGGGTTCGAAGAACAATCCCCCGTCTGACATAATCAACGGGCGATCACACGTTCCACAAAATGACACAGAAACGTAATTAAATTGTCATTTTATGTTCCGCTCTCGATTTCAGTCAAGTTTTAACATCCAGATTTGCATCAATTAATTAGCGAGTGGCGGTTTTCGTTCGCGACTTGACACAATCGGAATAACTTAATAGAATTTTGAACGAAATTGAGCACCATTCAAGCGAACAACAATGGATAGTTCGAGCGAGTCGATGACGCAGTAGCTTGCGATTCGGCTGTGCGTGGGAAGGAGTCGTCGGTAGAACTGCGTCTGGGGGATGCTTGCTAGTTGATGTATCGATGGCGAGCATTCACCGACTGATTTCGCTGACTGGCAGTCAAAGCGTGTGCTTTCGCAACATTTCGCCCTCATCTCACCCAACAATGACATAACTCCCCCACCAAAAGCAGCCTTCCCACAACATCAGACAATCTCCAAAATTCCCCAAATCACACGATACGGGCCCGATGTCACCTCGAGTAGGTAAACACTAGCATGTCGATGGCAATTATTGCCGAACGAAGCATTGCAAACGATTTGCTTATCGCAACCAAGCAAATAAAGCAATCAAACAATAGCCTCCATTCCATTCCACGGGCCATTAAACTTCAAAATGATTTTATTATCATCGATCAATAGTCGATCGGCAGCGCGAAATTTCGTGTGAAATTGCATGATTTTGCGACCAATTGAAACATAAAACAACACGGTTCAGCCAATACACCGATCATCCGAAAAAAAACAAGCGAAACACAATCGTACACAACTTGACACATGGATGTGACTTTGTGAAGCATTCAAACAGACGGGACGCTTGCATCGACCGGAGTTGGTCGTCAACGCAATTCACACACCGGCGGAACGAATCCGAGATACCTCAACAAACAAAGACGAAAAAACAAATGAATTATTTCGAATAGAAAAGCAATGTGTGTTGAGAGACGGAGCGCAAGTCCAGCCGCATTCAACACACCACAACAGCAGTGCATCGGAAATCGTTCACCGTTGAAACCGCATCGCGAACCAAGTCGAACAACGAAAATACTTTCATTTTCATAATGCCTTTGAATCGCGAGCCCAACATGTAATTAGAAATGAATATCGAATTGCTACTGCCGTTGTTTATTGCTGTTGATCACGATCAGCCATTGCACTCGCCGCTTAGCCAGCGCATGTGTCACCATTAGCTGTGCACAATCATTTTTAATTGTTGCCGAATTATGTGTCTTTTATCGGACCGGTTTTGGTGATTTGGCCAGCGCACGCACTCATTACGAGACCAAAGACCTTGAATGGGATCTACGCCTTTTTGGTGGACCATTTTCAAAATCGATCTCGATGGCCACTGGCATCGTTCAGCTGACGCATTTCCGAAAAGAAGAAAGGAAAAAAGACAACTCACGTCCAATGCACCATGTCTCGCGTCTGACGGCGCACAACCGCAACAGAGTGATATTCCAAACGCGACAAACATTTACTTTTACTTCGGTCTCGTCGGTCATTTATGGTGAACGATACAAAATGTGTGCATTGTCTGTAGACATGCTCCAGCGTGCACAGCCAGCGGACGCCCGTCAACGGCATGTAAATGCGTTCCTTATGCGCTCACCGTTGCCTGCACCAAAACAAGATCCACAAAATAATCATACAATTAAAATGATTAAGAGCAGGTCTGGGCGAACGACTGTGCGCGCCGTGCAACTATGATATGAAACCGCAACACAACACCACTCTACCAGTCGAAGTCAAACGAAAGCAAAACGAAAAAAGAAGTCATTCGAGTCAAGTGAAAATCAGAAAACAACCAAGTCATTTCAACGGCGGATTATCTCATGCGATGATGACGACGAGGACGTCTGTAACGGCAATCACCGATACTGATCGTTACTGGTCGATTCTGATCGATGACATGCCCATACAAGCACGCGCTCATTTGTTCCGCGAAATGTGTTCCCTTTCTAGCGGCGAAATGACACGTGATGAAATGCGATAGAACGATTTGAAACGATCTTGAAATGCGGCGGCAATGCTTACGAAATCTGCCAGACATCTCTTCAGGGATTGTGGATTAATAACTCGCGTGCACGAGGCGAACCGACGCTGTTATGTCACTCCAGCGTTTTCCGAATGCCCTCGTCGTCGTCGTCATCGAATGCAAAATTATCGCTCGACTGATTGAATGAGTTCACATTCAATCGATACATTCCGTGAAATGATCGTGCATTTCGGTTTTGTCAAAGACAAAGCCCGTACAAATGGAATGCCATCAGTCGAAACTGCAGTTAATTAACGTTTTTCTTGGATTTGTGCGCGCGCGCTCGCACATGAACACCGAGTTCGAAGGCTGTGGATGGCAACGGCACACATGCGAAATGACATTAATGAATCGATGTCAGCCGTGTTGCGTTCAAGGACCGCACATCGAAATGAACCAGAATGGTCATTCAGTCGATCACGAGATTAGAATGTCGAACGCAGGAAAGGTTCGATTTGGAATATCAAATGGGAATGGCACCGCTGTCGGCCCGATTGCGAAATCATCGTAGAACCACAGCTCGACGAAAAAGGTCAGCCGAACAATGATCGGGTGAGTTGTGATCGAATTGTCGCGATTGCGGTTATTTTAAAGGATTACACACAGACGCACCGCAACCATGGCCACCTTCGTATGTCTCACATTTTAACGGTTTTTTTCCTTTCATTGGTTTTTGGAGCCTTTGTTGGGCTTCGCTCCGTTTGTGAGCGTCTCGAAAAGTCATAAAGCAGACAAAGAAAGAAAAGAAAAGACCCCGAAACGGTAAATTGAATCAAATGACCGCATGAACGAAACACTTTAAAACACAAGACAATTACCTGCTTTGCGATTTCAACGGTTGGGCAAACATTTCAAGTTCATTCGTTATTTTCGGCAGCTTTTCAGACGATTTCAGACGAAAACGGCAAAATAAAGCCAAAAAAAAAAACGCATTTTCTACCAAATCGTGCGCGTCAATGCGCATGAACTGGATGACATCGGCTTATAGAATTGGGTCTATGTCGATGGTGGATTGTGAAATGAAGAGGAGAGTTCAAGAGAAGTCGACCGTGGAGAGAGATTCCACAATGTCATTCGGAAACATGAGAAATGCCTTTCAGTTTCAGTTGGCGAACGGAACGATGTTGCATTTGAAATGGCAAGAATGTCGAAGCGAAACGAAAACTCAGCGAATCGGCAAATAACCACGCTGTGGGTCCAGCAGAGTCAAAGACCCAGTTTCGGTAGACTTGTCGTCAAATCGGCTCCTCCGGCAAGATCACGCTTTCGTTGCAGCTCCATACGATCCACCAATCACCCAGTTGGAGATCGATTATCAATCAACGTGACTCCACCAAACCGTTGCTAATGATCTCGCTTCGGTCCTACGCATCGGGCTCTGTTCGGAATTTCAAGCGCGCGTCTGACACTTTCGGTGCGATTGTGCGTTCAGCAATCAAAATACATAGATGTGGGATTTTTCCCATCAATTCGGGCAGAATCATTAAATTTCACCGCCAAAACAACAAGAATGCGCCACCGATTGGGAGAGAATCCACAAACGAGTGGACGACGCCGTGTGATGAGAGTTTAATTGAAATCACATTCAACAAAGGCGTTACGCATGTTGATTTGTTGGACACACAAACGCCGACCATTTCACAAAACCTTGAGTGCCAGTTCGAAAAATGTTCGCGCGAAAAATGGCTAAACGATCGCATTTACGCACGAATCGAATGAAAATTTGGACAATGGCTGCCGGATCGGCCAGCTTGGGTTTTGACATCGTCATGTGCAAATGGTACACGTTTTGCAACGGTAATGGGCATTGCTTCGGTTCGTACATATGTGGTTGGCCCGGGTGTGCGATGCGTGCTCGTGTTTTTGTTGTTATTAATTTGACGCAATATTAATAACGCGCACGGAACTTCCCATTCAATTGGATTCGATCGGAGTGAATTTCATCGAGAAAATTGCATAAGCTGCCGACAGATTCGATGAGATTTAATGAGAAGCCACATCGATTTTAGTTGTTTTTTTTTTGGCGTTTTGTTCGAAGCCGTCGATGAGGGATTTACGATTCAAAAAAAGCGCCTGCTGAGCCCAACGATTGCGAGTATTGGCCGCGATTACAGTGTACAACGCGGTCGGTTATCGGACGCTAGCAAGCCGATCAGCCTTGAGCGCGGGAATGGATTATTGGGTCGATTGCTCTCACCGTGACAAATATCCGGAGGTCAGTGTGTGCTCGATATTTGGCGCACCCATATTTTAGCCGCAACCCCGAATCAGCCATTATCGAATTGGTTGCTGAACGATTGCGCGATTGCCCGCATCCGGAAGACAACAATCAGATGCGGAACCGCCAAAGCGAAAGGTTAATTTCAGCTTGGCATCCATTTGATGATTTCCACCGTAATTAGAAATCACTGAGTTTGGCGGTGAAGCAGTACCCATTTGGTCGATGTCTGTCAAATAATGAGCAAATGGTAACCCATCCGAATGAGCGAATGTCAAATCGTGTGCAATTGCACCAATCATGCACACATATCGCGAACGCACCGCCGAATAGACCGAGACATAATTGCATTTTTATATAATGACTGGTCGCCGAGTTAATGATTATCATTTACACATTTTTTTTTTTCCAATTTTTTGTTTCATTTTTTTCGTTGTTGCTTTTTCAGCTTGCAACATGTGGACGTGGCGAGTCGACATGTCCAAACGGTGGACATATGTTGTGTGCTGTTGCTCGGCCCGATGTGTCGTGCAACACCATTATGCTTCCATTCAACATTTGTAGAATTTTCGTTCAGTACATTTTTTTCGCTTGCTTTTTTTTCTTCATTATTTTGTCTTCATTTTTTCGCCTGTTCGTTCCGTCGTTTTCCAATCGACTTTTGTTTCGTTCAATTCCTTATTGTGCATTGCCATTGAGTGTGTCGTGCGATTGCGATTATATTTGCTTCAGCCGCTGCCATGTGCGCTTGCAATCGACATCGGTTTTACAAATCAAACGACAAACAGCAAGAAGGAAAAAAAAGAGTGAGAGAAAAAAGCGCAGACACATTTGTGGCAAATTATAGATCTTTCATGATTGCCGGTCGAGTCACTTATGCGAAATATTCACAAAGAAGGAAAAGCCAAGCAAGTTCATTACTAATCGCTCGTATAGCCAATTGAATAATATTCGTTTCGATTGGGATTTTGTCGAGCAGATTTGTATGCCTTCGCATTGAATCGGTGAATGCAATTAACGGATTATGGTTGGTCAAAGTAAGACGGGTGACCGAGCGGGGAGGGGTTGTCGGCGGAGAATTTTCATGAAATTCCGACAAATATCGCACCATTCCAATGGAATTCCATCGATGGTCGTAGACTGGCGAATGACTTAACGCAATACATGCTCATGCGTTTAATAGTACGTACATCATGACAGGGCGGTAGTTAATAATTGTTATCAAATGGGGCATGAAAGATCCGCTAGGTTAAATTTACATTCACGGAATGCGAAACTCGAATGAAATGACTCGAAGAGCTCTGCTCCAAATGCCATGTGAATCAATTGTGACTGGTGACCGGTGTCTCACAGTCTGGCCTGTGCCACCAAGAACCAAACACGCAAAGAGAATGCTACGGCTCCGATTAGCCGAATCCACTTTCTTCAACGCACAGCTCATGGTCCCGACAACAAGGCAGCCCATCAAATTCGAAGGTTCTCCGCCGAATGGCTGGGCTTTTGAGTAGAAACACTTTGGAAAACATGAAAATGCATTCTTGTTCGAACAAATTAATAACATCGCCATTAGTCGGGTGGTGAATTATTTGATGCATTCCATTTGAAAAAAAAAAAAAAAATTGGAAAAAAAAAGAAATAAAATATTGTTGTTCGTTATTATGATTACAACCAATTGGTTGCGCATTCTTTGTTGAGCTTCATT
>JANSTV010033557.1:0-15623 GCA_027564135.1 Lestremia cinerea
AAAAGAGAGAGCAAAGGGGCAGGAGGGGCAGGGTGACTTTGTTTAACCTTTTCGAAAATGCCCCCTGTGATGCACTGCACAAAATACTTCACTCGTTTCTGGCCGTCAAAGAATTGACTTTTGAGGAATATTCAACCTACGAACGCGCAACAAAACAAAAAGAAGTTCTGCTTTGGATCATGAGTGCAATGAGTCACCGTCTCGACTCGCTGAATGTATCCGGATTTATTCATCCGCTAGATTTGATGTACGGGTCCAGTCAATTGAAGAAGTTCAACTGTCTCCTGCAACCCGACTCCACAGATTGTTCCCAAACTTAGAAGAACTCCGTTATTCTCACTGTTCGGAATGTATGATAAATACGAGGTCCTTTGAAAAGCTGCGTAAACTGCATTTAACCTGTCCGCACATGAGAGACTTTATAATGTACAATACGTGAGTCATTGGAGGAGCTTGTCATTTATGATTTTCCTGACCATATCATGGAGCTGGTGTCAATCTGGGTATTGAAAAACTTGAAGAATATTCGTTTTTATGCGTCCGAAAGTTTAGCAACATTCATGAATTCATGGTTTGAAGAGTGGACCGAATTTCTCGTTTTCACAGCAAGAACCTTAGATAAACTCGAGGAGATATCCATAAATGTCAATGGCCTTCCAATGGAATTATTCATGCCGCTGGTGGAGAAGCTCAAGTGCTTGCGAATGATTGAAGCAAGTCCGAACATGACTGGTTTCACATTGGAATTGTACAAGTCAATGATTGCTGCTCGAACAGCACTGAATTTGAAGTTTCCGCTGAAGTTGCGAGTTCTGAATTACAGTGTTGATCATCTGAAGCCGGAAATACTTGACTTCATTCGAACAAATCGCCAACAAGTGGTCAAGATTCTCTTTCCAACCAAAGCCAGGGGAGTTGTTAACTGATGTTGATCAGTTGCGTTTTCTTCAAGGCCATCGCCGGGATTTCCGCGAAAAAAAAACAATGAAACTATTATTTTTCTTATAATCTTATAATGTAATAAATATAATTAATTATTATAATAATCTAAAAACCTTATCTCAACGAGTGGAGACTTATCTTATACATATTATTTTGTTAACCGAATCTTTGCAAACGAATAAATGAAATTATTAAAAGCGACCCCGATGATCATGTGTTGATTTCGATAACCATAATTTTTTTTTTGACTTTGCTTGAATCTCCCTTGCTTCGGGTCTCCTCCGCTGCAATCGATGGAGAGTCCAAATTCAACTCTTAATTCTCTCAAAGGTCACATTGAGACTACTTCAAGACAAGCGCTACCGCATTTCAGCGTCAAAGGGCTGCCACTTTGAAGGAACGTCCTGAATCAAAAGCACATTTCAGTGCCATCATTGCTTATTGTTTACGACGTGGCCCAGAATTCATGTCATTCTCTGCTCTCATCGATCCAATGTCCAGCACACGTGATCCGAATGACCGGGCCAGTCGTATATCAATCACATCAAAATGTAATGAATGTTCCAGTACAAAGTAATGACGTTTCAGAATATAATCGACAAACTAATAATCGACCATAAGACCAGAATAATAACAGATAATGGTCACAAAGCCATAAAACGACCAGCGAGTTCGTGTTTGATTTTCATATAATTTCGACACAAGATAATAATTACATGGATTCATGTAGGTTTAAATGTTGCCGGCGAACGAGTTCACCGTTTGGACAATTACCGATGTGACCAAAGAGGTTGGAGAGCGTTAAAAATTGTGCCCCTTTCCCCCAAACGTCGCCACCCATTGGGCCACCACAATCGCCATATGGCCAGTTCCCATGATCTCCCTCTTTCCCACCCGGCGCGAGGTTGGGCCGATGTGCCATGGCCTCCAACGACAACGAATGTTGTAATTTGTGAACTTATGACGTGCAAGTGTATGTCTCCGGTTACAATGTGGTTAATCGTTGATCGGATCATCGGCGATGGGACTGGACGATTCTCTCGCTCAGTTTGTAAGATTGAAGGGTTGTTTGCGGTTTTTTCCAAGCTGAATCTCGAAGATCGATCAGAATTGCAACAAATAAGGAATCACCTCTTCTAAGCGAGGCAATGAGCTAATTGTGATTCTGAATCGTATAAAACTAGTATTCGCTTCCATCTGACCTTATTGTCTGTCTCCGACGACTCCATTGCCCGTTTGGCAACTCAAAAGATAATTTAAATCAAAAATTGCCTTTGTCCTGTAAGAAATGCCTGATGCTTGAGCAGTTGATTCGAAGCATTTTAAAAGCTCGCCAATCTCATTTTCAAGCACTTTCAACTGAACCGCTGATGCAGTCATATTTACTCGATGGGATCGTCATTTCTGGATCCGCTGTTTTCCAATCACACGAAAGGAACCAACGAAAACGCTGCGATTACGAATGCAACAGTCTCCACGCGTTTGCATCGAAATGGAATTTAATTAAAGTGACCAGTCATTTTTGACGAAGAAGAAAGTGACAAGCTGAAAATAGCTTGAAAATTAGGAGGAAAAAAAAATGCAGAAAACTCAATATAAAAAAAAATCAAAAGGAATCATTGATGAAATCATAACGAACGAAACGAACGGATCAAACGAAATTTGCTTTCCACTTTGAATATCAAATCAATGTATGAAACTCGAACCGTTATTCAACGAAAAGTAAGAGAAAATATTCGACAAGAGTTCGAAGAAGGGACAGGTCGCAGCGCGAGGGGAAGCACACAGTCCAAGAAGTCAAGTCAAAGGCAAATCAAATGAGCGATTCAACGGCCCATCGAATCGAAACGTCGAGCAATAATTGGAAAATAGCTCCAGTCGGAGTGAGCCAATAGCAGCCCGGGGTTGGAGATCATCAACTAGCCATACAATCGCAGTCGACAGTTTTTTCCATTCGTTCCGTGATTTGAAAACACATAATTTCATTCAATCCACTCATTATCGGCCGTACACAAGCACCGTGCACAGACACACTCACACACCCGTCTAATGGCATTGCGATGGAGGGATGGCTGGTGGTGTGATCACAACTGAGTTGAATCGTAGAGCGGTGCGTCGAACGCTCGAATCGGTGAGTCGGCGATCGCTGAATGGGCACACCAGTCAACGGGCCTTCGGCAACAAATATACGCCTTCGCTATTAAGCGGCCAACGGTGAATTACTTGGAGTTACGTTCGCGCATGTGATGTTACATAAATGTGACACCAGTGTTGGTTGGTATTGCATCGCGTTGGATTCCTTTTGTTGTTTTCGTTATCGCATTTGTTTGTTGGTTTTTCCGTTTCGGTCTATCCTTTACGGTCGCGTGTGTCGCTCGCACTCGGGGCGACTCCAAGTTGTTCCGATCCGGTATTAATAATGCTGCTTTGATTGACTCTTGCAACAGTTTGCGTTGATATTCGTAGCGGATCGAACGGCCACCGACGTCACGGTTCTTCAAACAGTCCTTTCTTTTCGAGTGATTTTCAGTTGAATCCTTTTTCGTTTTTCGGCAGCGAATTTAAGCAGTTTTTAACGAGATTTTCGAAGCTCTTTTTGGTTTTTTGGCTGTTTTTTGTGAAAGTGAATTATCGATAAAATGTGCAACGGCCCTCTGAATGGATTAGTTGACTCATTTTCAACATTCAAATTCTTGCGAAATTACAATCGCTTGATGGCACCCACAGGTTTGTGAAGAATTTTCTCGTTTTTGGGGTTTTTTCCAAATTTTTTGGATCGTTTGGAATTGCGTGGTTTTCGGAAGAATAGTTGATCGTGATTTGGTCTTGAAAATCCACCTGGGCGTTGAGGATCAAACATTGTGAAACATAACGGGTTTTGTGAGGGGGAAATCCTCGGTGGGAGGAGTGTCGGAAAATTCAATGAAAAATGGATATCGGCGGGTGTTAGAACGGAGGAGAAGTCTAGATTTCGAAGCCGTCTCCTAGTGAATACGATCGAGCTTTTAATCGTTCCTTCAGAGCTTTAATAAATTTCTTTTTGAAAGTTTGAAATTGAAATGAAACAAAGACTCGTTTTGGGGGTGTCTTCAGAACGGCACCGCATTCGTCCTTCTCGGTCATCGATAAAAATCCTTTGCAATTGCAGACATAACGCAATACTACAATCTGGCCTTTATGAAAGACATCAATGCTGATCGAAGCCCCATCGGTTTGCCGTCTGTGAAATCGGTTGATTTGCTCTTTTCGAATACGACAACGGCTGCGCCATCATCGAGCTTGCCGAGTCCACAATTTTTCCAAAATGATTGTTTTCCGCTCAACGCCACAACCAACACCAGCAGCAACAGCAGCTGCACCAGCAGCAACATAAGCGTCATCAGCAGTCCAGCCTCCGCACCGCTGAGCAAACGATCACTAGTTAGTCAAAGTATTCACTGTCAACTTGAGCACCCGTCGATGGACGATAATAACGGATTGTCGAAAATGATTCGATTGCAGGCCCCAACCGGTCGACTGTGTCGTCAACATGTCCAGCAACGCCACCGTCCAGTTCAGCTCTCAGCGATTTGAATGGCTTCAAAGAGTCCACCGGACCAAGATTCAAAGACACTAGCCCGCTGAGCATACCGCCAGGCCAATTGCCCATCGAACACTATCAATACATCATGAATCGACGACAGCGCGGCGAGAAGCGTCCCATTCCCGAAGAGCAAAAGGACGAGAAATACTTTGAGCGACGGAAACGGAACAACGAAGCCGCCAAAAAGTCACGAGATGCGCGCAAGCTTCGAGAGGATCGGGTATGATAGCTTTGTGCTGGGAGTTGTTCATTTGCAGAATTCATTTCAGTCTTGTTGAATTTTCAGATTGCTTTTCGAGCAGCCGTTTTGGAACAAGAAAATGCCATTCTTCGAGCTCAAGTCGTTGCTTTGAGAGAGGAGGTGTCCACTCTGCGACAAATGCTCTGCAATCGACCCGGATCGTAGTCGACTTGTGACATTCATGTAAATATGCCCCTCCAACCCCCTTGAACTCCCTCCGCAGTGCACCTTGCATCAGATTTTCCTTCAAAAACTGTTTTGTTGTTGTTCCACAACTGAAAATAAAGTGAATTTAAGAGATTTGTTTGAAAACTTAAGAAATGCCCTTCTTTTTATTTTCGCTCTTTGACATTCGTGGAGGAGTTCATCTACAGTTGTTCTTCACATCATTTCAGAATAACATTGATGCATCAATCGAATGCCTGGATACTCCTCACCTCGTTGCCCCAAAGAGTGGTATCACAGGCAATTGATGAGAGGCCGCTATTTATTCATCGGCTGACTGTATCCATGATCAGTTTTTCTCCAAATACTTTAAATCGAATAATACTGTGTTTTCATTACACTCCACTCAAGAATTACACAGTTTGTTCGCAAACTTGGAGGAGCTTCATTTTCGCTTCTTTGGAAAATTTGAGAGTGTATAATACCGTGCTGATGACGCATGGTACACCCATACACTCTCAAATTTAGAAGCAGAAGCTCTACAAAGATTTTCGGTTTCTTGTCTTTCCGTTCGAAGTAGCGAGAATGGAGCTCATCCAGGTTTGGGAGCACTCTGTGAATTGCTCAAAGATCCAAACGTTGTGCGAATCATATGTCGGCAAAGGTGAACTTCTTCTTTCGATAACGGGTCCTGTGCCTTGAGACTTGCCCATTCAACACTCCGGAAAGATACACTGAGTCGAGAAGGTGACTGATTTCATGCACGACCCAACTCAGAAACACTTTTCAAAAAAAAGAAAAACGTCTCAAAAGTCACTTCTCTGACGGCAGCCCCGATTAAAAAGTCGCTCAAAACCGTTCCGATCCATTTGAATGTGCCGAAGATCGTTTCTACACAATTTCGAGCAGCGTGATATGATGCTGCGGAAAATTCTTTGTTTGAAACGCGGAGATCCCACGATGCTTACTATGCGGACTCGCAAGCAGTTAACAGGACCGCCAAGCAGCTCCAAAGACTCGATCTAAAAATCACGAATCTCGAGAAAATCCTCAATTTTCTTCACCTTTGATAACGTCATTGGTGCGAAGAACGTGATCACCAAGTCGAAAAACAAACCTCAAAACAACTTCAAGTTCAATACTCTTTTGAATTCATTTATTTAAAACTATTCTTCATCATTCAACATGAGTGTGTGGCGTGTAAAATAAAGGTTTGGACAGAAAAAGAATTCGAGAAGAAATGACCGAACCCTTTGGTTGAGAAGGAGGCGTTGTGGCAATGAGCACGTGACTAAGACGCTCAAATGTTCAAATTTGTCGAGGACGACGATGAAATGGTGTGGTTATATCCTGGCAGTGGCATCTTCTCCAGTTGGTCCGACAAACGTTTTTGCTCATCGGTTAGTCGATAGATTTCGTCCTTCTCCTGTTTCGACAGTGGCCGACGTTTCTGCTTCGCTGCCCACACCTTCTTGTAGGTTTCGATTATCTGAAAAAAAAAAACAATTCGAATTAAACTCTGAATCGTTTCAAAGAAAAGATGAAGGGATTTGAAAGCAATAGCTTACCTCTTGATCGATGACATCCAATTTCCGTTTGATTTCCAGCCGTTTCATTTCTTCTTTAGCAGCTGAATGTAAAATCTTCAATTCATTGTGATTGTATTCGGCAATGGCATACAATTCAGTTCGAACGCGTTTTATCTCGTTCAAAACTTCATCTTCTTTGTCCTGAAAATGTGAAAAATGGATTGAGGATGAGTCTCAGATGGAGGTCAGAGGGGAAATGTCCAGTGGAAAATTACCTTTGGGAAATCGCTAGCATCCAAAATGCCCAAATCAAGTAGTTCCTTCTTCAGGCGTTTCTCGACTTCAACACCATTTTTCAATAAGCTGGTCATCGGCGTCGAATTCGACCGATTCGCTGAACCTGAATTATTTTCGCCATTCAGATTTTGTCCACCAGCTCCGCCATCTTGTATCACTTTCTCTTCGATCAAACCCGATAGTAGACGCTGTGTCAATGGACCAGTCACTCCTTCGCCTCTGTGAATTAAAAAAATTCTCCAAATTAAACACTTGCTGTCAATTGCGCAGCTCCACCACAACTCACATCAATTTGTCGCCCTTCTTAATCATATTGATGACATCCGCACTGGTCGAATTCGTGAATCGTTTATTCAGTTTAGCATTTTGATTGGAATTGTCCTGCTCATCGCGGAGATCTTCGGCAGCCCATTGTTGTGTGTAATGCGGCCCTAGTTCTGGTATCGGCGGTACCAGCGGTCCCGAATACTCTTCAATCAAATCGTCTAGCAGTTTGATGTCCTCCTGGGTGATTGGCATACAATACGGTTCAACCGACAGCCAAAACTTGTTTGGTATATCATTCTTGGGCACCACCAATTTCGGATTTGCCTCCGTGCCACCACCCACACGACCCGATGCATGATGACCGCTCTGACAATATGGCATCGCATCCATACTGTCGTCGGTGTGTTGTGAATGCGCGGGCGAATGACTCGATTGATTCTTCAATTTCGATATTTTTATCTGTTGACCAAAGTACTTTTGAGAGTCTTTGGATTTTTTATTGCTTTCGGTGTCACGTTTTCGTTTGCCGGTGCCAGTGATATTGCCCGGTGAATTTGGTTGTTTATCACTTCCATAATGACCCTTTTTACTCCGCTTCTCGTCACGGTCAAAGGTGTCGTACTCTGATTTAAGGCTTCGATATCGCAACGCAACCGACGACAACAACGTTTCCAACTCTAATTGTATGGCATCCAATTCTTCGGCCGGGAAAGTATCGTCATGTGGACGCCCCAATGCTGAAAATAACGAAATGAGAATTTTCCACTAGAATTTTACATCGGCCCAATTCCACTTACCGGCACTGTATCGAGGTAACGTTTTAAAATTCTCCTGGGTCTTGATGTGTACGTTCAACAACGCTTGTGTATCAACACCGTACGCTGGCAACCGATTCGATTGATATCCACTGGACGATGCATTTTTCGAACCATTTTTCGATGTTGACGAACTCATATAATTTCGACCTTTCGAACTGCCTGACACCTTTTTACTCAACATTGTGTCGATCGCTGCAAATACATTTTCAAAATAAATTTATTTATTCATAATTCACAAACACAAAATAACAACAACATTAGTTATTATTGTTTTTGTTGTTGTTGTTGCAAGCGGTGCGTTGAATACACTACACGACGACGATCTGTCATAATGTCAACGATAGCAAAATGACCGAAAAGGTATTTTAACGCATATATTTATATTTACCCAGTCAAATAGCAGTTCTGCTCCACCGTAAATTCACATACATCCAAACTGGTTACACCACAAATGTCTTTTGTGATCGAAACGAATTGAATTTTCGAAATTTCAAATGGAAAAACCGTAATGAAAACAAAACAGAAAATTCAACAAAAATTAAATGAAAAATAAAATGATGTTTTTCGCCTGGATTTACAAGTGTGTTGCTGCGGTGTTGAGAGCGAATGTAAACTGAATATGAAATGCAATGGGATTGTTTGGCCATTTTAGAATATCGCGCATCGTGAACGTCCCCTGGTGGGAATCTATTTCTAGTCGGTTCAATTGATATGAAGTTGGATGCGATTGCAGTGTGTAGGTGTGTGTGTGTGTGTCGGGGGGTATATGAACAATTGCCACCAGATGGCGTCACCCCTCCGACAAATCTGTCATTAATTCCTACACAGTGTCGAACACACAACGACAGTATTTTTATTTTGTCCACAAAGGCCAATAATCGAATCGACCGAAGGTGAAGCAAATAAAAAAAAAAAATCAGAGTCAACTCACAGAAATATTGAAAATTGGTTGGGCTTTCGTGACAATCATTTGCTTGAAACGATTCGAAATTGTGTGAAAAACTTTTTCGTTTGGAATAAAATTCCTGAATCCGAAACGGTGGCAAATCGATTGGCCAATACTGTGGTGGTGATGGTCGCCAACCATAGCAATATGGCAATTACAAGTGGAAAAATCTGAATGGATTGAAAATACCACTACACACAGGTGAAATCATACCACCAAATGATTCAATCGTGATATTATTTAATTGACAACAGATTTTTGTACGTCATTGATTCGGTTTGGTTGATTGAAACACATGAAAATTCGTCCAATTTTATTTGGCACATTGTGTTTCATTTGAAAAATTCCATTGAATTTTTCAATTGTTTCGAAAACGAAAAGTGCGATCGGACCAAAAATTTTCGCATTCTTCGTTTTGACAACAGTTTGAGGAAAATGTTGAGATATTCCGTTTGACGGGATATGCATTTGTGACCCTGTGCTGTGAATAATTCCGCAAAAAAAAAAATTGCAATTCGAAAAAAAATTTCTTGTTTCGAAAAAACAAAAGAGACAAAAATCATTTAAAATTTATTTGTTTCGAATTAGCTTTCGATTGTTTTTCGTGTTTGTCGATTTTTTCGCTGCCACAGCGTAATCGGTTGTGAAGTGCACAATTGTGACACGATTGTTGTAACTATTTCACCTTTCTTGTTGTTTTTTTTTTTTCGTTTGTCACATTTCTTCGTTTCATTGTCATTTCGGTCGTGTTTAATGATTTATGAGTGTTTCTCAATCAATTGCGAAAATTTTCAACGAGTCGATAGGATTTGATTGAATGTGCGGTGGTTGGAGGCACATTACTAGAATAGAATTGATTTGTTGAAGTACCTACGAGGATTATGTCCAATACAATACCACCGTTGGTGTGCAATACACCACCACCGTTGGTGTGCAACACACCACCACCCATCGACTACGATAACACCGATGACGATTTTGGGTGCTTTGAAACATGCGAGGGAAGCTATTCACTCTACGATGACGGTAAGTCTGCGGGGAAAGGCGATGTTGGCGGAGCGGAAAGGGCTTCTCGAATGACTGTTGGATTTTTAAAATAACCAAACTCATTCAATTTTAATGAGATTTACCGGAATGACCTTGAGTACGAGCTCAGGTGGTGGATTAATATTGACTGGTTTTAGGTCAATTGTGATCGACTCGAGAATATTCCTCGAGTCGAGCACCACCGACTAGTAGCGTTTAAGCAAACCGCAAACCTTATGGCATTTTCTGTTTGTATTTTCCAGAAAATTCGGTGCAATCAACGCCAAAATATCAACAAAAACAAATCAATCACACAAGCGATTTGCCAATGCCAGACGAGATAATCTCCGATGAAAAATTGACCAATGTAACGGTGTCACCGTCACCCACCGAAGCCTATCCACCCGCATCACGTGATGACCAGAATGATATCGTAATAAATCAAACAGTTAATGGTAGTCCGAATGACCATTTCACGAATACAAATGACGTGAAGAGGAACGTGACCACAACCCCACCACCTGCCCTAGCGACGCCGTCATCACCCACATATCCACCTTCACCATCGCCTACAACGATGGTGAGAGAAGGTGATTACGAGACACATGACCTCAATGTGGCTACCACCCAAAACGAAACTACAGCGGTGGTAACAACGGAACGGCTAGAGGATGCGGTTGAGGGGGACGACGAGAGTTCAAAGAGCTCATCAAGAGGGGCGGCCGCCAATGACATTTCGATAGAGAATTCATCCACGATCGCAGTAACACCGCCTGTCGATGATTTCCATGAATTTCAAGGCAGTCAAAGTCCTTCGTTGAAATTATCCTCCGAGGACGATTGTTCGGAAAACGATTTTCCCGCAACGGATCCCAGTGACGGTGACCCCTTTGGTCAGTTTCAAAATCAACAGTTTGATGTGAATGAAGAACTGGCTGGATTCCCGTCGTTGCAATTGGATTCGGTGAGAAATTCGCCAGCTTTCAAGAAGATGGATTCTGAGGCTTACATTGAGGACTGTCACGATGAGGAAGACGATGATGTGATTCCAAAGGGAAATTTCAATGCATCGGAAGCTTCCACGGGGAAACTGTTTGAGCATATCGAAGACGTTGTGGAGACACCGCAAGAACAGCTGCGGCCAAAGTCGCCGATGATCGAAACGCCGTCGGAAGGATTTGAAGAATTCTCCGCATTTGACGCATCACCCGAATTTCAAGCCGATTTTAGTCAATTCAGTGCTTTCGAAGAGGCAACGCCAGTTAGTGCTGAGCCCCTTGAATCATGGACGGAATGCAACGCGGGGAAATTTAACGATTCACCGGCGAAAATAAATGAGATGGTCGATGATTTCGATGCGTTTCAAAAATGTGATAAAAACACAGGAATTGCAAGCAGATTGGATGATGATTTTGGCGATGATGATTTCGGTGATTTTGAAGAGGCGGCTCCACCCCCAATCCATGCGGTCACCGATCAAATGTCACCGCCAGACGATGATGATTTCGGTGAATTTAGCGATTTTCAACAACAACCAGCAACTGTGATACCATCCGTAGCAACATCCGTTCCAACCATTCAACCATCGTTAGACATTCAAGTGATTGGTTCGAAAATAAAATCGATTTTAGAGTCAATGTTCCCGCCAGATGCTGCTGAGAACGATCAAAATGACCAAAGCGTAGTTATCGTCCCGAATGACAAGAACTACGACAACACGACGACGAAATATTTGAAAAATTTCGAAAATTCCAAAGCGCTTGAGCATCAGTGGATCAATTCGAATGGAAAGAACTCGCTGGTGACGTCGCTAGGCATCGATTCCAGGAATATCGTAAGCATTTTATTGAGAATCGAGGGGAATCTTAGTAAACGATTAACGGCGGTCTGTCTTTGATTTTTTCAGCTGTACGGCGAGAAGTGGAACAGTTCCATGCCTCGGTTTGCGTCGAACCTGAGCTTCAGTCCGCTGGAGCCACTGAAGCCGTCCACCGCAGCTCCGACCTCTTATCGAGTACCCCTGTCCACGACCAACTCAATCGCAGCCTCTGGACTGTCCACGTCAGCGCTCAGTACCGGTCCCGCCGATGTGCCCGCCGCTCAATTCGATTGGAACGGTTCGGGTCTTGTCAACCCCTTAGACGGTATGCATCCAAAATTTTATCTAAATTTTTCTCATTTTGGTTTTGGTTTATCATTTTGTTTTGAATTTGTTTTATTGGTTTTTTGTTTTTTTGTTAAATTTTTGTTTAAAATTTTATTTCAAATTGACCAAGAAAATAAAATTGTTTCGTTTCTTTCACACCACCATTCCATTTGTGGCGATTCACTGTTTTGTTTTTGATTGTTTTTCGTTTTTGAATTTTTTTTACCGAATTTTTGATGATTTAAATTTTTTTGAAAAATCAACATTCCTTCTTTTGTTGACATTAAAGTGCCATCCACCTGTGAGCTCACAGCTTTCTGCAGACATTTTTTTTTCAATATTGAATTGATTCTGAGACCGAAGTCGCTTGCCATGTGCATCACACGATTCGGACCATTCAAACAGCCATTCAATTAACGAAATTTCACCCATCGAAAAATCACACCGAAAATCAAAATCACTTTTTGTTGTTCATCCAATTCAATCACCAAATCACTTTTTTTTTTGTTCTGTAATTCTGTTAATTGTTTTTCTTATTTCGTTTTTCTCCTCTTTTTGTTTTTTCTTGTTTCTTTTCATTTGATTTTGGTAAAATTCGGAACAATCCAGTTTCATTATCATTTCCAAATTTCACTTTCAAAAAGAACGAAAACGAAAAAATGAGCAAAAATTATTTCGAAAAATATTCCAACGCGGAAAATTTCGAAGAAAATTTCGAAATTCATTTTCCTTTTCTTTGAAAAAAAAAAAAAAAAAAATATCTTAAAAAAACTAAAAAAAAACGGTTTTTTTGTTTGCTTTTGAAATATCATGGGTTTTCGTATGAATTATTTGTATCCAGCATCACACGCACACACTTTACTATTGGACCTAGAGCAACTAGTGGTGGTGGCTAATCTTGATAAAATAAAACTTGATTCCTCCTCCTTATCTACATGTAATGCATCGGTTACGTTGTCATCTGCATTATCGTCCGCATTGTTGTCGTCGTCGTCGTCGTCATTACGATCAACAACCACAATCACCTCGACCACGGCCAAAATATCAACTCAATCACCAACAATTGATGCTCATGACTCAACAACGACCACAAATCGAACTCGTATTACTTCGAATGGACTGTCATTTGATGCAAATGCTCCTTCGATATTCAATACCAACTATTCCGTTCTGTTGGATAATAATTATAATAAAATTAATAATTTTAATCAAAATCCAAATAACACACTGGTGCTGGGAAATCAAACTAATCGACATGGATTCATTGATCAATATTTCGATTGTAGTAAGTTCATTCAGAATAATGTACCATTGATTGTTGCTGTTGTTGTCCTTCGTCTCGATCGAAAGGGATCGTTCTGCTGATCATTGATCATTGATCGTTTCGGGTGTTCGTCAAAGATCATCGAACTCAGAAGGTTTGTCAAATCCCGCTGACAAACTCGAATTCAGCAACTATTGTGCTGAATACGTCTGCAGCGCCGCCTGGATGAACTTTGACGAAACACACCCGACTGAACGAAACCTATCGATTGCGAGTCGTTTTGAATGTGCACCTTCAATAATTTGCATCTCGATTTAAATCATCTTGTGTTTGTGTTTGTGGTTCGAATCGATATTATTTGCTTGCTTGAGTAGTATTCAAAATTGCATTCTTCCGTAACGACGTGACGATCATCCAAAATGACCGATCAACCTAATCGAAATGTTTTGTTTTGTCTTCCAATCAAAGGGGTACAAGAGATCGTACACAAAACAAACGCTAAAGAAAATGAGCCTGCACGGACTGGCGTTTATCGGAAAGAATCCATCGAAACAGCGTCTAACGAAATAGCACCATCTGCAGTTCAACTAGGCGACGCAAATGATTCAAGTGACGATGCGATTATGACACCAGCACCAACATCAGCATCGTATTCGGTGCCCGGCAGCAGTGGCACTCTGAAAGAGACTCACATTTTCACACCCAGCAAAATCATCACTCCGACGCCACCACCACCACCACCACAATCACCTCCAGCAGTGCATCCAACGAATGAACCAACCGCAGTGCCAACCACATGTCCTGACTTTGATTACGACACAGCCGCCGCTGGAATCATAATAAATGAGAACGTTGTGAAGAAGGAGTATCGCGACATTGAATACAATCCCGACAAGCTCAAAGCGAGTTGCTTCGAAAATGACGATTTCTCCGAATTTCAGTCAGTTGAGCCGGTCTCACTTTCGCTCCAGAATGATATTCCGACGTTTGTTGAGGCGACAAGTAGCCAATTCTCGGGTGGAATTTTGGAACCGACCAAAGCTGCCAGTTCGGGTATTGTGATCAATTGGCCTGATCCGGGAACGGTGACTGGAAATGAATTGGAAAACTTTGGAGAATACTCGAGTGTTGATCAGATTCCCGAAAAAGTTATCATAACGAATGGAATGGTCGAACGGAAGAGCTCGACGAATTCAATGAAAGGCTCTGGGCTCACGTCCAAGCCAGAATTTATGCGACCAGTGATTGGGGTGTCTCCCACTGAGCACATGTTCTCATCAATACCGACAATCACCGATCAAAATTGCGTCAATGCGGTTGATGATGATTTCACGGAATTCCAATCGATTCCAGCCCTCACCAACCTGGCAATTCCACAAAATTCAAACATTCCAGATGTCATCCCATACGCTACCAATTCCATGCCAGACATATCTCAGCATTTGGAAAGCCAGCAGGCACCAGCAAAACTCGAGGAACGACCATTGCCGTGGCAGCAACAACACAACGGAACGGCCATATTGTCGCAGTCCTTAGGATTGAGTCCAGCCGTCACCGTTGGTCCACCGTTGATGCCAACGGCAAACATGGAGATTCTCAAACCTCAAACGACTGGTGCGTCGTCACTAATGAATGCTGTCGAGCCAAAAATCAATTGGCCCGATCCGGGAATCGATTCCGACGAACTGGCCCGCCTGGAATCCATGTTTCCACAACCGAAAGGCATTTCCACGGTATCCTCGGTGGCAAATCAAAGTGTTCAAAGCCCAGTGAAGGTTCCCACCAAACCAGCGACACCATCAGCCGCCTTGGAAGATGACGAATGGAGTGATTTCGTGTCGGTAACTCAGCCGCAGACTCCAATCACCAACATTCTCAATCAAAATCTCCAAAAGAAACCCCAAGAGGATGACGATTGGTCGGATTTTGTATCATCAACGGATCCTCCATCCACCGCTGGACCAAATTTCAGCTCGTGGAATGCTCCGCCACAATTTAATTCTTGGCAAAATTCCACCATTTTCCAGTCATTCGATCCAGCTCCAAATCATCAGCCGCAGGCGACATTCCTGAACGCCACCAATTTTCCAACACCAACGCCCACATCACAGTCGACCAAATCGACCATCAGCAATTACAACAATCACACAAAGCAACGGCTACCAAACGGTAAATTGCCATCGATGCATCATCAAACAGCGGCCAGCATCATTTCGCTGCCGGATTTGGGTTTTATCGCACCAAAAACGTTAGTCAACACACAGCGACGCAACTACTCGGCCAAGAAATGATTGTTGCCGTATGATCAAGCTGATGATGAACATTTCACCGATGATTTGATTCTGTAAAAAAAATCGCGCCAATCTGAACGGTTGAGGTTTCATCATCGATTGGAATCA
>JANSTV010033668.1:0-15622 GCA_027564135.1 Lestremia cinerea
CGTGAGGAGGTTGAGATCCTTTTGCGTTACGGCAATCACGCAAACATCGTCAGCTTGTATAGCGTTCACGAGGATCCGAGCTACGTGTATCTGGTGATGGAGCTGCTCAAGGGCGGAGAATTGCTGGATCGCATCTTGACGATTGGACGAATGTGCGAGAGTGAGGCGAGTGCCGTTCTGCGAACTGTCGTTTCCGCCGTTGCCTACTTGCATGAGCATGGTGTCGTTCACAGGTGAGTTCCAACGACACTCAAGTGTTTATCGGCTATTCTAATTGAATTCGTTTTCCAGAGATTTGAAACCATCGAATCTGCTGTACGCCTCAGTTCATCAAACGCCTGACTCGCTGAAACTGTGCGATTTGGGTTTTGCCAAACAACTCCGAGCCGACAATGGTCTACTGATGACGCCCTGCTACACGGCCAACTTCGTTGCGCCCGAAGTCTTGAAGCGACAAGGCTACGATTTGGCCTGTGACATCTGGTCACTGGGTGTCCTCCTATACATCATGCTCGAAGGGAAAACACCATTTGCAAGCTCCCCAAATGACTCGCCCGAGATGATTCTGGCGCGAATTGGCGCTGGTCGCGTCAACTTGGAGAATGGGGTAAGACTCCCAGTGGGATCGAAAGGTACCAACAGTACTGACGTTCAACACTCGTTTCAGGTTTGGCAAACGATATCCGAAGACGTCAAAGAGCTGCTACTACAGATGCTGCACATTGTGCCCCAACGTCGACCGACCGCCGCTCAAATCCTTCGCCATCCATGGGTGTGTCAACCGCCACAGCAACAATTCGCTTCCCACAACGCACTCGAAATGTCGAGTCCGAGTTCAATGCTGCGTGATTCAACAGCATTGCGAGGTGCTGTCAATGCGACTTTCCGCGCTATCGCTTCCCCACAAGCAGCCAACGTCGGTCCAGTGGGCCAGTCTGAATTGGCCAAACGGCGCGCCAAGGAAAAGTCCGCCCATTCCCACATCACGTAGCTGCCGTGAGTTTCACATCCGAATGAGACGATCCTCTTTGACGATTGCTCATCAAGATTTTGCTGGTTTGACGAGCAGGAAAACGCTTCCTAAGCAAATTCCTCCGAAAGGAAATTTGCTGACAAATGTTTTAGATAGAAATTGTTGAAATTAATATTTTGTAAAAATGACAATGCGCCGATTAAACTCGAAAAGGCACCTGTTGAATGCCTTGGCCGGGTGGAAGGAGGATAATATCACGATTCGATTGCAATGGCTTGAACCCATGGAGATTTTTCAGTTGATTGAGTCGTTTTCGCCGGTATATCTCAACCTTTCAAATCAACATTTTGCTGACGCAACCCGTTATTGTCCGAAGGACTCGAGGATTTCCTTTGATCTGTCCAGGGCCGAACATAATCCCAGCTGACGACGATGTTTCCAATTGAAGTCTCCCGAGCGAATGAAAAGGGCATAAAATATTCTAAAGATTTTTCCAAGAAAATTACAAATTCTAATCAAAATCTCATTCTCAACGGATCGATGGCACGTTTGCGCGCGATTCAATTCAATTTTTAGTCATTCGTATGTAACTGGTCTCAGATGTGTCTTTTTTCAATAAATTTTTTCCATGGAATTCGTGTGACCCATTCCGGGTAAATCTTATGAAAATCCAAAGCCTCTTTGATTTTGCTTTTCAAAAATTCTTTGTAGAAATTGTGGCCATTCTCTTTCCAAATTTTCATTGAAAATCAATTCGATTCAATTAAGAAATGACGTCTTTTTAAATATTTGTAAATGTTTACACTTTCGATAAACCATTGTGAGTGAGTCGGAGCAGATTATTGTGAATGATAATGGGTGTACGTGGAACGGTTCGATCGGCGGGAGAATTGAGCATTTCATTCAAGTGGGCTCGTGATTTACATGATATTTTCTCGAAAGCACTTTGAAAAGCTTTAACGTAATTATCTCGTTTAGGAATGGGTTCGAAACACTCGAGTGTTTCACGATTGAAACCCGAGTGCTGCGAGAAACGCTACTTGTTCAATCAAAGCTACCACTTGAGAAGTAGCGAAAAGCGAGATTACACCGGAAACAATCGAGAGAACCGCTCAACGTGCTAGACCTGGCTAATAAATAACAATTAAATGTTGCTAAGAAATATGTGACATAATCGATGTTTCAAGTGATTGAGATTTTGTTATTGCTTTGAGTCCCAAGCGGAAATTCATTACGTTGAAACTTGGCGAACGTTCATGGACTATGAAACAGCTTTCGTTCAATGTGGTTGCCAAACTTTTTTTTCGTTTTTCGACTGAATTTAGAGAAAAATTTAGTCGAAAACGAATTTTAGCGAAATTTTGTTTGGGAAATTTTAGAAATTTTTTTATTCTTAAATTTTTTTGAATGATAAATTTTTTTGAACGAAAATCGATGGAAAATTCATTTTTTAAATTTCTTCTAAATTTTCGAGCTACGAAAATTCCTTGAAAGCTTGGAAATTTAAAATTAAAATTTCTGAAATTTTTTTAATAAAGAATAGACTAAGATTCAACGTAGTAAATTTCCGCTTGGGAAGAATTTTCACTTTCGAATCTTTAAAAAATCCAAAAAAAAAGGGAATAACAGAGAAATATTTATCAAAAAAAAAAAAAAAAAAAAATTCTATTCTATTAAAATATTAAGCGTGATTTTGCTAAATTAAATTATGAAAAATTCGATTAATTATTGCTAAAAAAAAAAAAAACATTGAATATTGTAAATTTGACAAAAACTCCCATTCGAATTGTGCGAACGAAGGAAGAGATGGGATGAAAATTCCGGTGCAAAAATCTGGAAATAATAAGTTAATTAATAAAAATTTACAATAAAAACATAACTGTGGTGCAATCAAGTGATCAATTTGTTTCATTCGACCGCTTCCATCAGCCAAAGGCGAGAAAAACGAAGCAAACCAAAACAAACAGTTGAATGGTCATTGACCTTCGACAATAATCCATCGGTCGCCGCATCAATTTCACATGACCTCCCGCATCGCTTCCGCGCAAAAACTATGACGCGAACGAGTGTTCCGAAATCGGCCCGAACGAACCGCTTTGATGTTTCTAAAATTATATTCCTCCCGAATTTAGCATAATTCAAGTGTTTGCGACGCTCAAAACCACAGGCGGATGAGAGCTCTGTGAGGGCGTCCTAATGAGATAATCGAATGCATTCATCGAAACAAATCGCGGCGACCAAGTTCACTGCTGTGTATCACTCAAACATTGACACAGTTCCGTGTTCGATAGAACGCCTAGCTGGTGATAAGAGGCATCTTGAAACGATTACCCGAATGGGAAATGTCGCAGCACAAACAGCACCGCATCGCACCAGAGGCGACACTCAGAAGCAAACTTCAAATTTTCCACTAACCACCCACCATTCACCCAACTGTGGCCATCAGGCATTGCATGAGCGTGTATGCTTATTCCACGCGAAACACTCGTTCTGTCGAGCTCTCTTGAAATACACGCCACTCAATCAGCTGACCGAACTAACGATGGGCGCCATTGCCATTCCACATTTCGTCATTAAAAATTCTCTCTTCACTTCACTTTGCTCTGCTTCGTATCAGCATGCTTTGCTTCCGACAGAATTTGTTGCGATTTCAATTCAGAATTATCGGTCAAACGATGATATATAGTTCAGTTTGTGTTTGGATTTCGTTCGGGATGGCTGTGGCATGAGTCGCATTGGAATATCGTTTCATTTCGTTTGAGTTATTTTTGTTGAGAATTTCTGTGAGAAATTTTTACATCGGTCGATTTGTATCAGAAGCAGTATCTTAGTGCGGAACGATGGCTGATCCCAAGGAGACCGTTGAGTACCACGTGGAAACGGCCACAGTTGCCATTCCAGAGAAAGGTTTGTGCGGATTCACTTTGGTTCGTTGACTTGAAACGCATTGTGCTCGACCTCCAGACTGGACTCGGCTCGAGTCAATTCGACTCAATGACCATTCATACGCAATGGGCCAGACAGACTTATCATAGCATATGACCTCTGAACCACAGTCATCGGAATTTGAAATCGATCAACGAATTGGACTGGACGGTTTTTACGAGTGTTTCGTTCTCTTTGAAATGCTCGTCTCATCGGACAACACACGAAAACAACAGTAATTAAATCGGTTGATCTTTGACTTATCCAATGAGCCGGCCACCACAAGTCAGCCCACATGAGAAATCATTATCTGCAATGACCTGGCAGTTACTTTGAGATTGTTCGTTGTGCAGTAGACGGTAGATAGAGGCGGGAATTGACGGGTTGTTCATGAGCCGAATCGCCATCGATGCAATCAACGTACATACACAGATCGATGCTCGCACACCATTCAAAAGCTAGGAGACGACTGGATGATAACATTTTGACCGCAATCTTTCTTTTCTTGACCGATTTTGTCAACAACTGATTTGATAAATTTTGTTAAATCGTACAGACGTTTGGTGGTTGCCGACGACAAAATGATAATATTTCTCAGTGATTTCAGTGATTTCGAAGGTTCCAAACGGTTCGACCGTTTCGAATCTCCAGGCAATCCAGTCAATATCATTTTGATAGAAAATGGCGAGAATGGTCAATAAGCTGGTCGGGACCAATAATTTCCGCACCCATAAATCAATTGGTTCGTTCATCATCGAACGGGATCGGTCAAGTTACACAATCGTTAGGCGACATCGGACAATTAATTACATTTGAATTAACCGACCACAGACCCCGCCACACCGAAATGCGTGCAAATGAAGTGCTCTAATGACTTCGTCATTGATTAGCAGTGGGTTCGTCCGAAATGAAAGCCGTGGAATGATCTGCTTTCGGGTCATTCGCTGCGCGATATGACAAACTGGGTGTGTGCGATTCTTTCAATGAAAAAAAAAAAAAAAACAAAAAAAAAAGGAAAGAAAAAAATCAGTTGCTGACTTGTTTTCGCGTAGCTTTTCGCTTTCATCGTCGACGTCATGAAGGTGCCACGTGGAATCCGGTTGCGATAAACAGCATCCACCTTGACACTGACCTTAGGCTTTGGACCAGGTAGTCGCGCTTGTCAAAACGATGACGCCAAGCCGGAGATTAATCATGCGTTTGTCAGCAAATCAATCAAAGAGTTGCTCAGCCAAATGGAGTCCATCAAAAAGTAATGAAAAATCCATTTGAATGCCCATGAAATCCATGCTAATTGCTGTCGCTTGGAACGTCAATGCGTTTCAGCTAAATGTTTAATGACATTTGACATGTGATTCAGCCGCCCGGGTTACGCGTCTCACCTCCTCGATGCCATTTCAAAATCAATCAACTCGATATTCTCGACCAACGACGTCTCGTGAAAATGTCGCAAATGGATTTTCCACCGATCGGAAATCGACTCGGTGAAGGAAAACCACATGCAAAACAAGACTAAACGACTCGCATTGAGCACGACCGCGTGCACTAAACGCACATTCGCTATTGCGAAACGAACGGGATTTACCTGCGGTGGCATTGCAGTGGTAATGCCCAACGGGTTTTCTTGTGCGCGTAAGAATGACGTATTTCACGCGATCACCGTCTGATCGATTTGATCGGATCGTGATCGAATGTGACTCATTGAAACGGTGTACACCATTTATGACAGCCGACCAAGTCGAAGATGATTGTCGGGGTAAACATCAGAAACTACAACTCGCAATCGTGTTTGTTCGAATCATTATCGATTCAACGGTGTTGCCTGTAGCTTATTATGCGCGTCGTGAACCAGTTTGACATCGGTTCGCATATGACGGATTGACGTTCGCCTCTAAAAGAGATCGAGTCCTCGAAGGAATCGAATCTTTGCAATGACCTTGACACAATGTGGACCACCGAAATGTCAATGTTTTCTAATCGCTTTGAATTGAAATGAACCGTCCGAAATCTCCATTCAAACGAATTCAATGCGAATGCGCTTGCGAAACGTGAGCCAGCGTCAACCGAAACATGTGACAAGCTTTACAGGTCCTCCGACCAATTAAACTGTTTACTTTTGCATCATTCGACTGATGGATGGAAACGATGTTGTTTTTGGAGGCCAGCTTTTCATCAAATCACATCGATCGGCGCATGATCGAAAATGTATTTATGGAAATTTTTCTTGTTAAAAATTCGGTACCGCACAGTCTGATCGGTAGTCGTATCGGTCGCGAACGATCTTCGTGTGATTTATTTTTGAACGAATCGACTGGAGCAGGCGCCACGCATCAAAGTAACGTCATGAATCCGAGCACACATACACCGTGCGTGTATCGTGACGGCAATTGCGATCTACAAAATCACACGTTTTCGCGGGAAGGCGGCACAAGCACGATTGCTTTTAAAGTCTTGCCGCGAATCGCCGGAACGAATCAGTTGACGCAAGTTCGTGTGCCGGTTCAGTTCAGTTTTGTTTTGAATTTCGCGGAAATTGCAGTTTACTCGTAGTTTGCTTTGGTTCTTCGTTGAGTCGGTTCAATTCGAGAAGAAGAAAGCATCAATTGCACTTATGGAAGCGTGCTCGATCTAATTCTCTAAATCTCACTGTTTGCTCGGGGAAAAAGTAAGCTTGAAAATCCACCGGACATTCAAGCACGTGCATTCGCGGTCGTTTTTTCTCGTTTTGTCCTTCTGCTGTTTTTGTTTTACTCCAACGCAGCTCGTGTATCGATCTCATTGTGCGCGGCATCGCTTCGTCAATTCGCAGTCTGTTTCGCGGAAAATCGCGTCAATTTCGAAACAAAGGCAGCAAATTTGAATTTGAATTAGCCAAAATGACGAACAAATGTGAGTATTCGACAATGTGTCACGCACGAAAACGTGAGCCGTTGTCTGTTTTTTTTTGTGTGTCTGTCTCATCGATGCGATTCGCAAGGAATTCCAAAGTGTCAATCAGTTGAGAGTACCCGCATTGTCAGTGCAATCATCACTTTCGCCTCATTGATTTGCGATCAGCAAATAGCGTTTTTGGTCAAACGACCTGAGCCAACAATTTGATTTGGAGACTTTCAAACGGCTTATTTGTCCGAGATCACGAGACAAAGACGCAAAACAGAAAGTCGATAAGATGTCGATTCATCATTTTCGCGGGCGGTTCTGGCCCGATACAGTTGTTGTACTGCGCATATGTAATTGAAACGATCCACACGAGTCACAAGCGGCTCGTATGCAGTTTTCATGTTCAAGGTTGCCGCGGCGATAAGCGTCACATCTTCTTCCGAATGCCCCATTTGCAATCGTAAAACCGATTGCGTAGACAATTGCGAAGTTATTTCGTTGCGGTTCAGCCGGTTTTCAAGTGATTTTCCAATTGGACGGGTAGATTCATGTATAATTGATATCCGACCAAGTCACAAGCTGATTTGATCTGCCGTTTGATTTCGATCGACGGCTCGGTTCATTCCAATCTCAATTGCACTTGAATGCCACCCATTGGTCGTAATTCGATGCGGTTTTTTTGCTCTTCTCCGCCCGAAACGCTTTATTTGCGGTTTAATTGTTATGTTTATCAACCTTACTTGCTCAAAACAACATATAATTTGTGTCGAATATCATGTGTTTTCGCTTAAAACCATTTCGTCATCGGCAATGCTTGTCGATTTCGCCCGCCGGAATTCCCGACCAACAAAAAAAAACTGTGTCGGTTCTGCTGTTTTACTTTTTTTGTTCGCTTCCTTTCCGCACAATCAGCAGTCTTCGTCTCCCAACAAAATGTGATTTCAAACATTTAAAGTGGACGGAATCGATCTCATGACGCCCCATGTGGAACGGTTGATTGTTGATCGATGCCGTTTCGGACAACAACAATGACCATTAGACACTGACGATAATGAATTGATTGGCGTTTGCCGCATCGGCGATTCGTCATTTCGGCAAACAGAACGATTTTTTTTTTTGTTGGTTCATTCTTCTCGAAGCGGTTTTTTTTTCGTTTCGTTCGTCTTTTTTGGAAAGCGATACGATCTCAACTGCAAACAAACCATTCGGAAGTTTATAGCTTTATAGACGTTGGCTCGGTGATAATTCGCTGCTCAAATAGAAATAGTTGGTGCGATCTGATGGACTTTTATCTGCGTGTTTCGAACTGTAAGAGGATTGTACGTTGAACTTGGCATGATTGCGACCCTCGATGCCTTAAATGGTCAAGCACTTTTCATTTTGTGTAGCAAATTTTAAGCTTTCATCCGCATTACCCAATCGAATAACAAATGCCAATCTTTCCGCAAGCAGGAACGATTGATGATTTCGCTGATGTGAATGATAGATTCACGCGAATTGTAAATGACTGTGTCACAATGATGAAGTCACAAAGTGGTAAGTGCATTCCGGTGGATCGCATTCGATGGGAATCGTCATGGATTTTGTTGTTGAGAGAGGAGACTTGGACGGTGAAATGTTTGAGGGAGTCTCGTTTATTTCATCGCGATCGGCACAAATTCCACCATTGCTTCCACACCCGTCAACGTTTCAGCTGTTTGATTTGTATTCTGTTTGATTTTACAGCGACCACAGTTGACATTGATGCCAATGGGAAGGCGCATGAAGAGAAACCAGCCGCTTCGGATCCCATCCAAAATGCCATGGGACAATTCGGCAAGTGGCATTTCATCGTCTGCGCTGTGGTTTTCCTACTAAAATTCCCAGTTGCTTGGCATCAGATGAGCATCATTTTCATTGCACCGCCAGTCGGGAATTTCTCTTGTGTTAACGCGAGCATCGATCGCTGCTCCAAAGACTGCCCAGAATATGAGTACAATCGAACCATTTTCACCGAAACGATAACCACACAATGGGATTTGGTCTGCGATAACGCACAGCTGGCCAATGCATCGCAGATGATCTTCATGTTTGGTATTTTGATTGGCAACATTCTGTTTGGAACGCTGGCTGACAAGTAAGTTGAATCGATTGTTCGGTGCGAGAATACGTTTCAAATGAGAATCTTTCAATTTCTCTCTTAGATTCGGCCGAAGAAACCCCTTGGTTGCAGCTGTCTTCATCCAACTCATCAGCGGTGTTGCTACAGCTTTTGCACCGTGGTTTTGGCTATTCTGTGTCTTGCGGTTCATTACAGCTTTGGCCACTGGCGGCACAATGTGTACCAGGTAAGTTGATGCGACACTGAGTTTGTGACCATTCGTTACTAACAATCGTTCCTTTGCAGCTTCGTGCTCATTATGGAAATCATCGGAACACGTTGGCGTGAGCTCGTCTCAGTGCTTTATCAGATTCCCTTCAACTTGGGTCATCTAACACTGCCATTGTTCGCTTACTTGCTACGTGATTGGCGTTACCTGCAATTTGCCCTGTCCATTCCGTCGGTGTTCCTCATCTCATACTACTGGCTGGTGCCAGAGTCACCCCGTTGGTTGTTCACCGTTGGCCGCATCGACGAATCATCCAAAGTGCTGGAGAAGGCTGCCAAGCGAAATAATCTTCCGACCGAAGCGATCCTCTCGAATTTGGAGGAACACGCCAAGAAAACGCAAACCGGCAGCACGAATCAATCCCGTGGCAACATTGTCGATTTGTTCCGCACGCCAAACATGCGCTTGAAGACGATTTGTATTTGCTTCAATTGGCTGGTGTGCGGTCTGTCCTTCTTCGGCATTGCCCAATACATTGGTCAGAGTGACGGTGATATCTTCCTGAACGTTGCCATTTCGGCGGCTATGAATCTCCCAGGCACCTGCGTCTGCATCTACACCATGAGAGCTTGGGGTCGCAAGGCAACGCTGATTGCTTCAAACTCGCTGGCTGGCATCTGCATGATTTCAATTGCCATCTTCCCACAATATCAAGTCCCACTGGCTTCCATCGCCTTGGTCGGAATGAGCATCTCGTTCCCCGATGTCTATCTGTATGCCGGCGAACTCTTCCCCACTGTCGTGCGGAATGTTGGCGTTGGCACTGCCTCAATGGTTGCGCGTATAGGTTCGATGATCGCCCCATTCGCCATCACATTGAAAGTCGTTCAACCGTGGCTGCCGCCAATTGTCTTCGGTGTTATTCCATTGATTGGTGCCATTCTCGCCATTTTCCTACCAGAAACTCAGGGTCAACCACTGCCCGCAACCCTTGAAGATGGTGAGAACTTTGGCAAGTCCACCAAAAATGAAACAAAAGCGTGATTCCTTTGATAATTGTTAGTTGTTGTTTTTATTTTATTTTTTGTTGCTTATTTATTTTTGAACGCATCGAATCGCCGAATGCAACACCATTTAGTCACGTAGCTCACAACTTCTGTTAGCCAAAATGTGAAGTCGCTGTCATTTGTCAAACATTTTGTTTAATTTTTTTATTTTTTAGCCAAAAAATGTTTATTTTATTTAAATTATTTGTTGGCATTTTGAAATAAATCTATTTTTGTATAAGAATTTGTGCGTTTCGAATTGAATTCTGGTCGGATGGAAAGTCGACGGTGGCTTTGTTCAACCCTGCAACGAGAACCGTCAACCGTCTCCATTCGAGTTGCAGCTTTAATCGCTGACGGTTTTGATTACGCTTCAAACTCATACGATTTTTTGACAAAGACAATTATTCAAAAGAGAGAGAGAGGAGAGAGAGAGAGAGGGGATTTACAATATTCACCGCGAATGACAAATACCTCAATGACTTTTACGTTTTGAATTGGCTGTTGCAGTTGATGAGCGCTCGCGTGTGTCTGACATCGGTCTAACATCTAGCATCGACTGTCTATGGGTGTTATCACGAGTAGATGGCGAAGGCATTTGGAGCATTCCTTGCATTCTGAGTCTGGTACGGAGCACTGCAGCTCGGACAGGCTTTGGGAGAGAATTGAAAAGGAATCAAGCCTCAGCCACTCTCAGCTACTGAACAGGTGAACTTACGCGTGTACGCTTCTCAACAGGCTCACACTCGACGTTAATGGTTGCTCTACGCTTTCCCAAAAGACTACGTGCGGGAGCTTGTTCGAGCTCACCGGTTTTTGGCCAAATCCGAGCCTCCGCTGCCGGGGCGCTCTGTCGATGAGCTTTCTTCAAGTCCGCTTTCAATGCCCTGCAAGAGATTCCACCTCAGTGTGCTGCCCATCGGTTCGATCCAAAAGAAAACTCACTTCAGTTCGTCCTTGGCCTTATCCAACTGACTCTGTAGCTTTTGATTCAATGCGGCATCTCTACCAACTTCCTGCTCCAACTCGTCCAATTTCGCAGCCTGAAATCGAATCAGTGCATTAAACTCATCAACTCGATTCGACCAAACTCACCAATTCTCTGCGCTGCAACCGCAGTTGAATCACCTCATTTGGCAGAGCCCCCATTTCGATGTCCGGAAAGTAGAGTGGATATAAACGTGATCTGCCCACTTTGCGTCGACAAATTGGACAAGTTGCATTCCTGAAATTGCATCAATCAAAAGTGAGTCTCTCCGAAAAGTGCAAATTCAAAATTTCAAAATGGCAATCGCTCACTGTAAAAACCACTGGTCGATGCAATTCTTGTGAAAAACGTGACCGCATGGTGCCACTTTGACATTATCGATGGATTTGTGCAGAGGGAAAAATTGTAAGCAGATGGGACACTTGAATTTGGCTGACATTTCTGCGGAAGATTGCGTACAACGCTAAGCTTATTCGCAGAAGAACGAAAAAAAAACACTACAAAATAAAAATCACAGAAAATAAGAAGATTAAAGCTAGTCGACAGTTTCGTTCGTCAGCTGCCTCTATCAACTGAAGATAATGACGATGCGATGCGTTCAATGAGTGCGTCCTGTAAACTCATCGAAATGGCGACGGCGAAATGCAATCAAAATGGCCGATGTCTCCTTGGCGGGGACACGTGTTTTGCAAATTCCTCCCCACGACGATTAGCCGAGGCTCTTTTCATCTTGATTTCCACAATTTCCACAAAAGCTTTTCCGCAAAAAAATTTCCCTCACCACTCATTCCGACTCCAACACCCAAAATCAGCTTGGGCAAAATATTCGCCACAACAACGCCATCCCATCGCCGATGCGCAAATCACCCAAAGCTTTGCTCAGCATCATCGGCACATCGCCGTCGAGCCAGATGAAAAAATGGAAAATAAAAATTACAAAATCCGAATAGTTACTGTTGGGAATTCATCCAATTATCATGTCATAAGCGTTAGCTCTCCGCGTTCAGAGTGTGTTTTCTCGTGTTTTCTCGTGTTCGTAGTGTCCAAGTGTTTGGTGTGTGCTTGAAGCGAATTCAACTCGAATTTGTCGTTACAAATAGAGAAAAACTGAAAAAGAAAACCACGAAGGAAAAAAAACCATTAACGGCGAGGGGGTTTTCTCGCGAATCACATATTTTCATCGTTTTTTTGGTGGCCGAGAAAAGAAAAGACGCGCAAAATTTTCCGTCGTTTTTTCTCAAACATTTTTCCGTTGACAATCGAAAATCGAAAACTTTGAGTTGATTTTCACAAAAGCGAGTAAATTATTTGGCAATTTGTCTGTCGCTCATCGAAGAGTGTCTTTCATGTTGTGGCTGCTTGTTATTTTGTCGAATTTTCCTTTATTGTTTTTCTCACTCATTCTTTCAACGGATCGGCGACATTGTCCATTCAATTCCAAGTTTTCATTGCGTATTCGAGCAATCAACTGTCGCCTCAAGTCACCCGACAAATCGCTTCAGCAAACAAACAAACAAACAAACAAACATAATCGTAAAACAGCACTGCCACCGCAACCAGTGATTGGTTGATGTGGTCGCTGGCTGTGCGTGTTGTGCGTGTCGACCAACGCCACTAGCGATTTGTAGACATTTGTCAATCGAATCGCATCGATAAGACCCGAATCGCAAGTGCATCAAATACTCGATCCACCTGCGATTCATCGTCCATTGTTCGCGATGTGTTAATGATCTTGAACGCCTCCCAACCTGTCCAACGGGTGGCATGAAACGCACAACGAACGTGTTCCTTCCACAAAATATCATCGCCAGTCGCCAGTCAACGAAATGTCTTTTCTTTTCGGTCGCATCGCATCGAAGAACCGTCTCGCTGTTCCAATCGCCAATCAACGTCAGAAGGCACAACGTTAACGACGTGACAATTTTTGGCGCTCGTTTTTTTTCTTCTCTTATTCCTGCATTTCTCGCTATCTTTCGCTCTCTTTCTCTCTCTTTCGTCGACGGGCTCATATCGTTTCTGGTCGCAATCAAATATTTTCGCGACAAAAGAATTTTCGCAAAGAAGTTTTTGTTGTTGTTTTTTTGGTTTTTTTTTTCTTTGGTTTTTTTGTGTCGCTTTTGTGTTTGTTTCATTTCGTTTGGTTTTTTCTCCCGTGGATTTTCATTCGATCGGTTTGGTTTGGCTTGGCCGAAGCATTCGTTCGTTTTGTAGAGATTTGAACGTCAAGGAATCACATCGAGGTGTTGTTTCATTTGTTGGGTAGATTCGTCGGGCGTCAAAGTGCCGTACTGAAGTGAATGTCAAGTGGTCGTGTGGACAATGTGCTGTGTGTGAATTTGGTGTGGAGCATCGGCAGAGAAATTCGTGAAATTGAACTAACAAGTGAACGTTCGCAACGAGTGCGTTTCGAGGGAAATCACCATCTTTGAAGCCAATCAATTGTCGATCGTGTTGAACATGCTGATGATGCAGTGGCAGTGCTAAAATCGCGTAAAGACTCATTCAAAGCCAAAATTATCGGAATCGTACCAACAGTAACGTCAGCGAATTGATCAGTGATCGATCACAACAAAGCCGTTGATAAAACAAAACAGATAGCCGAACCAGGCCCATTTCTATTTAAATAAAATCAAACAAACAACAAAACTATTGCTTTCGTTTGCGTTGTCGCGTCAAGTGAACACACTCAACGGAACGAAATCAAGCGAGACACAATCGAACGTTTGTTGCGACCATTTGAGCAAGACAGCGTCCAGGAGTTGCATCGCAAGGAGACGATTCTCATCGAGAAACAAGGTTGGTATTTTGTATTGGACATCGTCACGAAACCAAACAACGGGTGACACTTTAGTTGTTTTGTCATTGGACCGTTTTCTGATTAGCCATCGCTGGCCCATAAATCAAATATAACAAGCCATAAAGTCGTGATTTAATGATGACAGCCATACGTACCGCAATGGGCCATAACTTGCAAGTCAGTATGCTGCTGGTCGACTCGTAATTTAATATTTTATTCGAAAATAAGACAATCAGTCGCGTTGATGAAGGAATAATTTCAGTTTTCCGTTTACAAAGTAACACCCAGTCAATGTGTTCGATGCGAGGCGAGAGTGAGAAAGGGGCCAGTGGAGATGTTGTTGGGTGAACACGGGCGTGGACGGGGGGATATTTCTCGTTCATTTGAACGATTTGCCTGGAGGAATGAAGCTCTTCAGGGGCGAACGTCAACTTTCCAAACTTGCCGCGTTTCATTAAAAGCCCATCAATTGGCCGTTTAGCTGGTTCGACAGCGAGTCGAAAACAAAGAAAGATGATCTCTAACAAACGTAACATATCAGACTCATGTGAACGATTCCCTTGTGCGTTCGATGATTCCATTCCGCAATCCACAAAACAGGAACAATCAATATCATTTGCTGTCATTCGACCGACAGCATCGAACCCGCCAAACAACACCAAACTCCAATCCATCAACCTGCTCGTGAACGTGAAATCGCAAACACTGTCGGATCTTCCAAAGAATTTTATTCATTCTTGTTGCTCGACTCAAACACTCCAACCACTTCGCTCATCCCCTCATGACTCATCCTTCACATCGTCATTCCCGCATTTATTTACGTTCAACGTTTTCTCTCAATTTTATTCACGTAAGAAACAATTCACAATTTACGAATCCATAAAAATAATAACAATCATCTATTATTCACTCAATGGAATCACAACTTGCTCGTTTTGCCCGTGCGTCCGTCGTTTTGCCGTGGTTCAATCCGATTGCGGTAAATGTTATTCCTTTATGCTTTCGATTTGATTGTGGCAAATTCAAATTTTTTCGTTTTCTTCTCTTTTTTTCCGAAGTTCTTCTTCTCTTTCTACGTTGCTTTTGCATTTTCTTGAACTTTTTGTCATGATTGTGCTATGCTTTCCTGAGTATATGCTCTCTTCTTTCCCTTTTTTTTTTTTTTTGAATTTCATCATTTCTCATGGCCATTTGGGCTGTGTGTTGCGCCGAGCCATGAAGGGTTTCGCTCGAAGGTTGCTGATTTGGCAAAGAATGCGCCACTCAAGCAGATTAACCTCTCAAGTATCATTGTCGCCTGGGGGTGATGCAGCGTGGGATTGACGTGGCTTTTCAAGCCGATGATAGATCATTGTGAGGCATTTCCGGCTGCTCCGGTGATTGTGAGATCGAAAGGTTGTTTGGATCTTCGGGAGACAATCAGAATGCTACAGGTGATGACGAGGAGTGATTCAGTTGCTACGGAAAATTATCGAATAATACGAAAGTGAAACTACGAAAGAAAAACTACGAAAGTAAAACTACGAAAATGAAACCTCATTTGCCAAAAGAAACCGCAGAAAACTCATCTTTCCAACCTGGCCTCTCAGCCCATGAAAACCTCCCCCTCCAAAACCCAGCCAGCATCTCGCCCATTGACAAATCGTCGAAAATCAATTGCCATTTGGAAGTTTTATTCGAAAAGCGAACGCGCCCTCGTACGCA
>JANSTV010033779.1:0-15614 GCA_027564135.1 Lestremia cinerea
CACACACACACACACACACACACACACACACACACACACACACACACACACACACACACACACACACACACATTGTTTGCGTTTCATCGTATCTTTTCGCTGCAACCTACCCAATCCTCTTCCTCCTCCCAAACAAGCGTAGGGGTATAAGAAATTTCGATTCTATCGCATTCCTTATCGCCATTCGAAATGTTTTCATTTTGAATTGAACTCATCATCTATTCTATTTTCTCATGCGAAGTTTGAAACATTTTAAAATCCTTTATCCCATTTGCCTAAATAGTTGAAATTGCCAACCAGCCAAACTGACAATGTGAGAATATTTGTGAGCATATTTCGTGTCATATCCTACGCATTGATGGCGAAATTGTTGAGGCAGCGCCCGTTCGTGAATTATGTGAATGTTGAAAAATTCTCTTCTCTTCTTCAGTCATTCGCCATTCAGTTCACGAGCGGGACATTTTTTTATTCGCTTCTTTTCCTTCTTTCCTGTTCGGCATACTTCATTCTATTTTCTTCGACTTTTGTTTTCGTCACGGTGCTCGGTTGTGCTGTAATATCAATCTCGATTTTCTGAATTAAATTCGACAGCAAAGTATTTTCACATACGACCTCCGCTCTCCTTCATCCTATTCACCTCTACTCCTCTCGTCATCCCATCCAAAGCGGTCCATCAGTATTATCGTCATTTTTATATTCGAATGAGAATTCTCATGGAAATGTTGCCAGAGAACTTTTCGAAATTGATCTACACACTGTTCGGTGATTTTCAGTAAGCTTTATTTCCCCCAAACTCGATAAAACGTAGCTTTAACTCTTTCGTACTTTTCGATATCAGAATAAATTCTATTTGGTCATTTTCTGCCGTTTACGATTTCCACCAATAATTCTCGACCATTTTCAAACATCATCATGGAAAAGTATGATAAATATAATGTGATTTTCATTCAAAACAATAAACTAACATTGAAATTCATAAATAACTGATTTTCAATGAGAGGGAGGGAGAAAATTGGACGGGGCTTGGAGGAAAAGTCAAGGAGAGTTCCAATGTTAGTTTCGCGAGTGAGAACAGTAACAGGTCTCCCGCACTAACCAGAAACCAGCACTTCCCCGTCTGCTTTTTCCGGGCGAGCACTTGCCCGTCCGCTTTTTCCGGACGGCCGGGCGTCCAACCGTCTGGAAAAATAACCCTCGGAAATATCCTCAATATCTTCGGATGGTTTCTCCGAGGATTTTTCGAGAATATTTTCGAGGATATTTTCAAGGATATTTTTCGGGGAAAAAGTGGCCGGCTGGTCCTGTTCCGGTTTCCGGTTAGTTCGGAAGACCTCTGATTACCATTACCGACGAACCCGCAGCGATATAGACGTCATTCAGAAATCTAAACGCGATTGCGTTCAGAAAGCTAAACGCTATTTCGCTCAGACGTCTAAGTGCGCTTTTTTTGTGCCGTAGGGAATGCAACACAACAAGAAAAGCGGTGGAAAACACGAAAGAGAGAAATCAAGTTAAGCCCACAAAATTTATCCGAACAAAAGACAACAACGTTGGAACAAACGCATGCCACGGCAGAAAAAAGTGCAACGGCACAAGAAAGAAGTAGACGAAGAAAAGGAAGAAGGCACCAACGATAACAGTTTTCTTTCCAGTGCCAAGTGTTTTGTGTACCGAAGAAAATTCTCGTTTCACATTCGTTACTCGTTGTCCACAATAACGCGTCTATTGAACTGCACTAATGCCTTCGCCTTGCAATAAAATCAGGAGCGAATGGAGAACAATTCTCTGTTGTTTGTTTTTCCTTTTCTCTAGAATAACTTCTTTTCCTTTTCCGTCTTCCCTTTTGCCTCCATTTTTTCCAGCTCATCGACAATAACGATAGCCAGTTCAGAGTTTCCTTGGCAAAATGCTGAGCTGAAACGGAATACGAGCGCGCGAGGCGTTGTGTTTATGTTGAGCTTGGAAATGATCAGAATACAGGAAAACTGAGCAAAACTGAGCTTGAAATAAATTTGCAACTTTGATTCAATTTGCTTTCGTCATATGAGTGGTAGCGCTGCAAGTGTATTTATGATTGTGCAAATGGGTATGTGACAAACGAGTCCAATTTCATTCTTCCGTCTCCATGTGAACTTTCTACTCAACCGATTCATCTGCCTGGAATCAATTTTATTTAAATTGCATCGAACGAAAATTTATTTTTCACAAATTTGCTTCGTAATACTTTTTGGAATTCCCTAATGGCATGTTTCTTTGTATTGTTCTTATTTCCAATTGGATGCATTTGCATTGACTGTTTATCGAGCTTGTGACAACACTCAACAAAGTGTTTCTTTACAAATCGAATCGGGCGAAATTAGCTCGGCCAATGGTCAATGAATGTTTATACTTGAAATCATTGCGACAGTTTGAGATGTGAGCGAAAAAAAGGAAGAGGTATAGGAGGGTTTTAAATTGCGGTTAGGTTGAGGAATGCAGACCGAATGATTGTCCCCAACAAACAACTGATATTAGATTATGACTGAATTGTCAATATAAACGAAACGAAACAAATATGAAATATGCGGTAGAGGACCGACGCTGCTTATTTGTGAATTACATGCGGAAGGACGCTAACCAAATCGTTTCGTAAGAAAAGAAATGAAATGACAGGAACAACAATGAAAACTGATCAACATTCATTCGTCACTGTTTGGCGAAGGCGCGATACGCGACACAAAAGCCGAGAGAAAAAATACCGCCGAGCAACAAAACGAAAATAAAAATGCCTTTTTTTACTCATGAACGAGACCAGGAAAATGAGATGAACAAAAAATGAAATTTAATTATTAAGACATGACACAATAAACAAATCGCATTGTGTTGTGCGATATGTCACATATAAAGCGCATTAACAGCAGCATCGAGAACAGGAGCAGCAACAGCAGAACAATAACAAACCCACTACTGGCATCTGAAACAACAGCAGAACCATCAGCATTTTCACCTCCGCCATCAACAGCAGTACAACAGACTGGCACATTTCGTGCTATTCAAACAGTTTCATTCATCTCAATTCCAACTCTCTACAACTCCGTTTAAAATTTGTAAATCGAATCGAATTGAAACCTTATTTGGATTGTAAGTGGATTGCATAATGTACCATCTGAATTGAATGTACGGAGCATGGTCTTCTTTTTTCCGCTCGTTCACTTTGGGAATGCAATTCGGTATAGGTAAGGCATACACACTGTGTCGACATTCAACTGACATAGAGCTACGACTGAGATTTGGTATCGACGATTTGCAAGGCAAGAGACGATAGTGCAGATTTTTAACGTCGAATCTCAGCAAATCCGAATGAAATGGAGATCGAAAGAAGGCAGAATGAAAGCGAGGAAGCAAATCGCATAAAAGAAAGGGAATTGTCGAACATAAATCTTATTGTATGTCTTGTAAATGTATCAGAAGATTTCACCAGTGAATTCCCGCATATTGTTGAATTAGTAGTTTCAACCATTTGACTTTTTGATATTGAACCGATTTCGACGAGTCAACTTCAACAAAGCGAACTGTCGACCGATAAAGAAACATTTCGTCAACTGATGTATCGCGTAAGCAAAACGTACATAAAAACTCAAAACCATAAACTCCAAAGACGATTCGAATGGTGGCGAATGGGGCAAAATAAATAAATCCACAGCCACAACATACATTTTTTTAAAAAACGAGTGGCAATATTGCCTCTATCATGCTGTAGCATACATTCTGCGTGGATACCCTTTTTGTCTATACCGGTTGGTGATGGATGGATCCGTGACAGGAGTGGCGAGAAAAAAGGGGAACAGCACGAAGGCATTTGCTCGTGAGTACTCAACTTTATTTTCACACTGCGTTCTCCGTCCGTCCCGTCGTCATCCATTGTTGTTATGTGCTCGAACAGATTGACATATTGGATTGTTCTGTTTAACCGTAGATTGCTCCCTTGTAATTTTCGACCCAAAGCGCGACTTCACCAGCCATTTATTTAAACATGATCCGATTTTGAAGATCTTGGAGGTTCTGGAATGCTTATTCAATTATCAAATCGACCTATTTCGGCGATTTTCAGGGAACGACCCCACTCCCCAACAAACTCATTTATTTCGTACCATTCTTTCAATACATAACGGTGCTTTCACAAGTAACGGAAAATTAGATACTATATCCGAAAATAACACAAAAACCCTCGATTTAACACTCACTTGGCAGGAAATATCGATCAAATTCTTTTTAATTTTCTTCAAATAAAAAATACAATGAGTCTCCTTGACAATACGTGAGATGTTTTCATCTCATGCTGGCTGAAGGTTCAATATGTATAGTGTCCCTATCCGCCCTTCCTAAATAAAAGCTAGCTAACCTAACTTCCCTAAGAGAGGACAGCTATCTTCAACTCTACCGCGTTTCGTAAAGTTGAAGAACACACTGCTTTTTAACGAGGAAACCTCACAAAACCTCGTCCACATTCAGAAAGAATGTAGAAACAAGAAATCAACAATATGAAATTAGAACGTATCATTGTGAGTGAAGTGCCCATCTGAAACAATTCTCCTAAAAAAAATCTAATCTCTGTTTTTCTAATGAATAACTCCAACGCACGCAATGAAATTCTTCAAATTTCAGAGGCCAGGCTCGATAGAATATCCAAAATACAGATCTTTTCTTTCATTTTTTGAAGTATTCGTGAAGTAGTTGAGGTTGAGGCTACAACCAGTTGCAAGAGTTTGCGGCTGTCACCATAACCAGGTAGAAATGTTTGCGGCAGTCATGCTCATTTCCATGTCAGAAAGTTTGCGGTTGTCAGCATAAGCGGGTTGATATGGTTGTAAATGTCACCACAACCGCTTCAATATGGCTACGGATATATCCTGCTCGTGTTCTTCAGGAAATCACAAAACGATGCGAAGATGTCTTCTTCTTCTTTGTCCTGATTATTTTTTTTTAACTGGAGCTATTTATTCATTTAATTGTTTTGTTGTTGTTGATTCTTGCTTGATTCTCCTACATGTATTCGGCTTCCATGTTATGCATTGCGATTCCCCGCTCATTCATTCCGGCAATGTGAGTTTGTGCCGCTGCTGCGATTGTTGACTACTATTTCGATGTGGACAGTTAGCTATCTAGGTAAATCGGCGATACGACTTGTTACAAAGCACAATAACTACCATTTTCAAAAAATTAAATAAAAAAAACAAAAGCAAGAACTAAAAACGATCACTCGATTTCTGTGGATTGCGGTTGCGATGAATAGAAATCTAATGTCGCATAGCCGATTGTAGCACGTTTGAAGCAACGACCTGTTGAATGTCTGAATGATAGTCAAATTATGCCAATATTGAATATTGATTTCAATTCACTTTGCAGAAATCATTCGGACACAACGGCAAATTGAAGATTTTTAGTCAGATTCAATATGAACGAAATAATTTCGAAATAGAGTAAATATGGAATGAGTGTAAAAGGGAAAGAGCGGGAGGGTGAGAGAGATAAACTGAGAATTGGAATACTATATTTCAGCATCTGATTGGAATGATGACCATCGGTATGGACGTATTTTAGTCATTTGTTTTTGTGGATATTCGATGAGTTAATCATCCATTTAGTCTTTCTCTTAGAAAGCAGTTATTTCTGCAACGTCGTGCATTTGGGATTGGTCGATTAAATAGGTTGCACTGTTTCAGCTTGTAGACTTGTAGTAATTTCATTTGGTATGACTGTATGCGCGCAGGATATGTGGAATAGGTTAAAAATGAAATCTAATGAAAATCGATTGGGAAAGAAAGCTAACAAAAAACGTCATATATTTTGCTCAATATTATATTTCTGGATTTTCGGGCAGCTGCGATCTTGTCGAATGTTTGACGTATGATGGACATGCCGGAATGAGTACAACTATCATCGAATGGAGCCGAGATGAGCACGATATGACGATTTTTAATTTCGTTTCTGATTTACTATAAAGCCGCTCGGCATGGAGCTGCCATTATCCCCATCGATACAAAAGGTTATCATCAAAGTGATTACCCCGGTGAATGAGACGCAGACAAGAACCAAAGAGTCTTATGGGGCCAACCATTCGTGAGCTTCATCTAATGAATTGCCAACCTTTGTTTGTTTGATGGTACGGGGTATTAAATCAACCGAAAATTCTAGCCCATACAGACGAAATAGACCGCAGAAAATGTTTCCGCTGCAAAGCGAAACGAAGCGAAGAATGAAGAAAAACGGCTAGCCAGCCAAATGTGTATATTGCAAAAATTAAGTTTTAAGTTTCAAGTTTATTTGTTCTTTCGTTTTTCCAATCAAATTAACGACAATCATTTTTGTAATCAGCTTTGTAACAAAACATATTCTGATTATAACTATCATTATTACGCGTGCATGGATTCGAATAATTTTAAATTCCTTTATATTGCATGAAGAAAAACGAACGAAGGAATGTTATGCGCTCTTGTGGAAATTACATTTCGTTGTATGGCTTGATATTGCTATTCGAAACAGGAGACACAACCGACTGAATGAATAAAGTTTGCTTGTCTTTTCCCTTGCGTTATTTGCTCTTTGTTTCTCGTCATTTATTAATTATTTTCTTTTTTTTCGTTGTTTTTTCACCCCGGCGAAACGACTCATTGCTATTGTCACATTTCAATGCGGTCGCCTATTATATTTATTCACTATGGTTGTTCACTTCACTCGGTGAATGGTTGGTTATCGCGTGACTGAAGAAAACACTGAAACGAGAAACATCAAGGAAAAACTCAAGAATAAATCACTTCGCGGTTGATCCAGTGATCGGATCAGTGAGCATCAAAAATATCTAAAACATCCCGTTTTTTTTGGGCACAAACTCAACCACAATTGTTTACAAAGCAGCTCCCCCGTCCATCAGTCACAGCATTAAATGATCCCCAGACTTGAAATGGGATCCAAATGAAATGATATTCTTTCAATGGGACGGTCAGTAATCTTGCGGTTAGTCAGAGAAAATTCTATTCCTTCCTTTACCAGCGCAAGTATTGCTACCCCTTCCGCCGCTTTCCTTCCCTAGCATCTATCACCAGAACACTGCACAACTGCCAATATTTTCGATATTTAAAAATGATTCATGTTTCGTTGATAAATACTTGTTTGAATTAATTTTTGAATGAAAGCGGAGGAGCAACCGGAAAGAGTAGTAGAAATGAGGAATAGGTAATAAGTAGGATGGGGGGAGGAAGGAGGGGTGGGGGGATGAAATGTGAATGTAATGCAGTTGAAATAAATAATTGTAACCACAAACTAGAAAATACAAAACAATCTCGAGAAACAATGATGAAAAAATATTGGAGAAAGATGAAAAGGGAGCGTTAGCGGTGGCAGTGGGTGCAACGGCATCAATCGCAACTTGATGGTAATGATGGTCATGGCTGCCGCTTGAGCGCGTGAACATAAAAAGAAAAGCTTTCACAAGAGGAATCTTGAAAATTATTTTATATTCATGTGGTAATGGATGTATCCAATATTGCCAGCGCATTGAGCATCTTCTTTGGGACATGTATTTTGCAAGGCCGTCCATTACAAGATTACTAGTGGGGTAACCCGCCAAATTGGCGGGGCAAGAGGAGTCCAAAATGTTTGGGTTGTGTGGCTAATTTGGGTTGAGTGGTGAATTTTTTTTCGGCGGCGACGAGTGCCGACGTGAGTGGTTTGTAGTAAGCGCACCGGCGCGGCGCGGCGTGAAAAAAAAATTCAAAGATTATTTCAACAAAAAAATCGAAAAATAATATTAAAATAATCAAATTTGGTAAATAAATCGAATAAAATAATTAAATGAATTTTAACACCGTCTATACGCTGATACATTTTATGCAATTCATTCAATCGGTAATGTTGGTTCGGTTTTTGATTTGACGGGGAACAGAAGTCAGCGCACCGCGGTTTACGCCGGTTGTTGAGTCATTCGGCGGCGGCTAGGGAAAATTTGCCTTTTCCGGCGTGGCAGCCCGGCGTAGCGCAGTGGCGCCCACGTCTATTCGAGTGCGATTCACAAATCGTTGAAGAAAATATAGAAATTCAAGAAGTTAATGATGAAGCAACTTGTTCTGTTAAATTGCTTTTCAAGATCATTCACAAAAGAACTGTATGTCTACTCATTTTTCGTTGATGGTTGTGACTGAGAAATGGTCTATTGCAGAAACATGATAAGTCGTACAGCACTGAAATCCTTGTCGTCGTGTTCTTCAATCCTTTCTTTTGTTGAATTGTCATTCACGACATCATTTTAAGCGAAGAATTTGCACCGTTTGCTCCGCAGGCGTTCCAACGGAGGAAAGTTATCGTTTAGAAAATTACTTCGGTACAATACTGTGCAGACCGACCGTCCTCACACCATTGACGGAATTTTGGAACGAAGTAATTGCGTTGGCCAGAACGATTTCGTAAATCAAAAGTGAAGCGAAAAAAACAATAGCATCTCATTCACCATAGTAATTTTTTTTGTTAACTTGTCGATCGATGGTCTACATCCAATTTTTCAGCTGCGAACGTGACTCGACCGCAAACATATCGACTGAACGAAAGTGATTTTCAACCATTGATTAATAAACACAATAACAAAATCGATAAATACCCCAAACAATGAAAAGACTAGAGTGCAAGAATGCAGAAAAGAAAAACGAAAAGAAAGCTGAAAATAAATGAACGAAATAAATTGGAAATCGGAAAATCATCTAGTGCAGTTAGTTTTTATTCAGTTTCTAGCAAATGCGCAGCCATGTCCTGTGATCATCACACTAAATGATCCGCGCCATACATGGGCAAGGTCCGAGTCGTCAGGAGGGGGGCCAGAAGTGACGAGCAAAAGCGAATAGGTTTGCTGCTGGAAATGAACCGCTCGTTTTCTCTGAATACGACTGTGTGTGTGTGTGTGGGAGGTTGCCCTGGGCGGAATACTCCCAATACGATATAGAGTTTTCCGATAGATAGAGAAAAAATAACTTCGATACAAAAAATCAGGGTATTAGGAAAAGATTACAAACAATCAGATTAAAAGAAAAAAAAATCCAAAATCATGTCGGAAATCACACGATTCAAGCGAAACAAGGATTGTTTATAATTTTCCATGCAAATGCTCTTGATGTTCGGTTCTTATTCAAAAGAGACACTCACCACGCCCCTACCTTTTCTTCACTCATCGAAAAACAATCAATACATACCCAACAAGAACAAATCTCATCATATTGCCTGCATTCAGCAATCGAATATCGCCCGCTAGATACTATCGCATATTGGTGTCATCCATCTGTCTATTATATTTCAACAACTTGAAGACTACGACGGCATCGAACACATAACTTACAATTGCAAAGTCTTCTTCGAATGAAATTCACTGGAGAAATGCCTTTTACAGAAGTTCTTGGTGGACTTTGATCAGAATTATAATTTTTGTGCCATGAATTCGCTCTTTGACCACCAAAAAATCCATCCATCCACCTATATATTAAGAGGATGCAATGATACGCATTATACATATCTCGAACACCATTGTAGTCGAAAAGTGAAATGCCAATGAATCTATCTGGGATCGGAACGAAATTGATTCACCAAATTCCGGGCCATATTGGAGGAACGGAAAATTCATGTCCATCCAACGATCCACTTTCAGTCCTCTGCATAATAATAATAATCCCAATTCCCCAACAGAACAATGAAAAGTGAAAGAAACGAGAGGGGAGATAATAAAAAAAACAAGCATAAATGATCAAGTTTTTCAAATCAAACTTTTCAAGCTTCTTTCAATCGTCGTTCGATGGCATTCACGATCAGATATTATGCAGTTTTAACTATGAATATACCAGCCAGTATGTGACTGAGTAGCGTGTACTGTATTGGGTGTGTGTTCGAGTATATACAAATATTCAGTCCTGAATAATGCACCCAATAAAATATTATGCATTTTGGAATGATTATTAAAATGAATTGTGAAGTAGATATTTTTTTATTTTCGTTTCATTTTTTGCTTTCTCCACCATTTTGCTCGCGTGTTTTGCCATGATGTACAAATGTGTGACAAATGGTAAATTTATACACAGAAGATCGAGGACATAAATAAACAAACAACTTTTTCTTTTCTTTCTTTTGTGCATCGTTTATATGTTTGTCATTCGGTGCTCCTGTGAACCTGGGCTAATAGTGTGATTTTGTCAACAATGTCAAAGTTTTGCAAATGCAAAACGTTGGACAAAAAAACGAAAGAAAAATAGAAGCGATGAGAAGAACAATAAGATGGAAGAAAAGAAAAATGAAGATGGAACAAGAAGAACACCAGCAGCAAAATGTGATTCATTAATCACACCATTGAGTACGTTCCAAATTGAGAAATTTGCCATGAATATTCATTCAAAAATGAAATAAGATATTTGTTTGCGTTCATGAAAATGTAATTCTCATCATGAAAATGTGAGGAGTCCATGTGTGTATGTGGACATGTGTGAGTATGATCAATGTAATATCCGAAGAATTATCATTGTCAGCTATCAAGCCATCCAGGCAACCGAAACCCCCTCTCTCGGATTTATCGTTGCCTCGAATGATCGTTGAATATGTGTTGCGGAGGGCATTCCCTGAAGGCAAGTGTATATTAATGTAGTGGAAAGTTCACTTGGTATGCAGTTTCCTTCTTTTTTTCCCGACGACTCAAAGGTCATCTTAACCCATAGATCACAACTGGGAGAAAAATCTCCCAGCGCCTTCTATGTGATTTGTATTGGCGAGCACTTTACGAGTAGTAGGCTAAGGGTTAAATCATTATTTTCAATAAAAAAAATATAAAGCAGTTCCTCCTGCCGGAATTCAAATTACATGAAGTTTATGCCGAGTGTCACTGTTTCGCTCGGTTTGGTCGGTATGTGTGTGTGTTGATGTGCCGTTTTTTTTTTCTCTAACTCAGTTCACTGCGTGACGTTGGCAGTGTGCATGTGCGTCTGTTTGTCGGTGTGTCTGACTTCCTCCCTTGACGGTTCCGCGAAATATCAAAAATGAATGAAATATGTTTTGAACCAAAAATCGAACGAACGAAAAAGAATCAGCATTTCGAGGCGATACGGTGTTCCACCACCGAAGATCATTGGTATGAGAGGATTACATGAATAACTTACATTTGTGCAACATCAACATATCATACACATCGTAATCGTTTTCTGGTGTTTTATTTATATCGAACAGTCTCAAGCTTAACCAGAACTGAATCACACCAAAGCATACATTTTATATCATATTTCGCTTTGTACCAGTTCCCTTTGCCTTCCATCTCCTCCAATGTTGACGTGCTGATCTCCTTTTTCACATTCTCCGATATCGCTGTCTTCTTCAAACATTTTTGTTTCCCTTCGATTTCATCTTTTTAAGTTCTCTTTTCTGCGAATATTCCATTTCGCTTAACCCATTGCTTCTCTACCGTTGACGATATTGTGCAATTCCAAACACGTACACAAATTTTAAAAGGAACTTTATCAGGGAATATTGGTGAATATGTGTATAATGTACAATAGACATAACTGACATAGCGCATCCATCGCACGTGCATGGTGCACACTGTCGAATACTCGCATTTACTGATTTGCATTTTAATTCAATATATTCGATGAATGCAGAAGCCACCGCCCATGCACACGTGAAAAATAAAAATAAAATCGATATGATTCTGATTTTTGGTCAGTGGGATCATCAGAAGTGGAGCGGAGTGGAGTGGAGTCGATTGAGTTGAACTGGAGTAGCGACCGGAAATGTTGCACGGTGAATCTCATCACCTGTTCAAAGTCAAATCGCTTCTATGAAATCAATGCTGGAAGAAACCGTTCATCCATTTGGCTATTCCGGCCGCTTTGTATGGGATGATGATGAGCGCAGGTAAATGCAAAAGATTTTTAAATTGAAATTTAATTCAAAATTAATGAGAAACTTCCGCAGTGCTTATGTTCGAACATATTTCATGTGAATCAAGTGAGGTCCAGTAAATGTGAAAGAAGGGGAAGGGGGAAAAGCGAAGAAAAAAAGGAACAACATTCAGCAATGGCAAAAAAGAAACGGAAAGCGAAAGTGGAATGACGGAAACCGCCGTAATGGAATTTTTTCGGTCATGTAAGCTTTTCTGCCTTCCTGTTTTAGAATGTGGTATCTCTCTGTTCCTCCCTCTCTTTCTATGTGAGAGACTTTCTCTATTAGATAGCAAAATCAAAAATATCAGAGATACTGAGGAAGAAAGACATCCAACACCACACCTACACAGAAAAAGGAATGGGACCCATACTCTATTTTGCTCGAGGCTTTCCGAAAGAATTGGGCGAGGACGAAATCTTGGAAACTCTGAGAAAAGCGAACTGGGACGTCCGTGAGGTCGAGTGGCTGACAGTGACTAGGATGCAAACCAAGTTCGCGCTGGCAAAAGGAATAGTTTCCAACTGTTTCAAGATAAAATGTGTATCGAAAAGAGAGGCGAACGAGCCGATCAAGTTGCAGACTGTAGACGGGATTCGTGTGACGTTGGAAATATTTGAAGAGAAGCACAATCCGGTGCAGTGCTTCGAATGCCAAAAATTTGGTCATATCAGCGTCAATTGTTGCAGAACCCAAGTGTGCGTGAAGTGCACTGGCAACCACCGCAAAGGAGGATGCCCTGCATCGAAGCCCGGAGGATCACGGTACTTGGAATACTCGTTTTGCTGTGGTTGCCACCCTTCAAGCTTCAGAGCACGTAAAAAATGGCAGGAAGCACACTAATAATACGAATTCATAATCGAAAGCCCGTAAATATGCAAGATAGAAATAATGTGTTCATGAAAAAGTCAAAAATGTTAAATGATTAACCTTAAAGAAATTTGCGAGAAAATTATTGATTTCGAACCAAGAAATATTGAAAATGAAAAAATGAAAAAAAAAATAAAAAAATCTCTCTCCTCTCACTGTTTCCCTTCCATCTCCACCGATCTCTCTTCACCATGAGAGAATCGCTCTGTTGCGTGCACTGTTGACGATTCCGTGGCAACTAGTTCCAATATTGAAACAAACTCCATATTTTTGGGGCCGATAGGAGCCAATATATTATATCGGACCATGTCGCATGCCAGCCGAAAATAAATGGCCACGTTGTTTGGTTTGCTTGAGATGACTGAATGGAGATGGTTTACAACGAGCAATGCCGTACGCGTGTTGGCTACGTGCAAACTGTGCGACGTGATATAGTGTAGATTTATGTCGGTTTTGGTCGATAGAACGGAACGAATAAAATGTGTGCTCTGCTTTGCCCTTCTAACTATTCTATTGAGTGGTTGACCCATCTGCTGCAACCTTACACCAACTCAATATTGATCGTTGGCGTTTTCGCATGAATGAACGAACGTACTGGACCGATGGATAATTGTGGATTTTGTTAACAATGAGCATTTTCAAGGACCTTTGACGTATTTCGTATGATTCCCTCCAGTGTTGAAACTATTAAATTAATTTCACTCGATCTGAATCTGAATTGAGGTCGGGCAAATCGTTTTCTGCGAACATTCCAATTTTGAATTTCCAATACAATTTTGATCCACTCATGGAAATCATGCAAAAAACTCAATTAGTTGCACTAATCACACTCGCATTGCCATCAACGTCACCGTCTCGTAACGGTTGGAAAGGCCGACAATTGGTGAACTTCATTCAGAGCACGTATGTTAAACACGACTTCAACAATACATCATTTATTATGAAAAATTAATGAGAATTTTGATATCGATAGGACGAAAACGGAAAGATGCGGAGACAAGTTTTTGAGCACTTTTCTCGAATTTCTCTTTTTTGATTCGACCCTGACAAGCTTATGCATAATTAGATATTTATTTGGAAGCAAAAATACATTTATATATTATGTATAATATGTTGGACGGAAGAGTTTCCGCTTCCATCAACACATTAGTCGTCATTCGATTCTCCAATGAACGGATTTGACTCAAAACTCCATATGATTAATTCAGATAACGTGTTTGACATTCATATCCCTGAGCATTTTAGGGAAAATACTCGAGCTTTGAATTCCGCGTTTCTTTGCTTTGTCTTTGAACAGAATCAATCTTTTGACGATGAAAACGAGGGGAACCGATTCCTCTCGAACCTCCGTGGACTTGACCACTCTCAAGCACCATGTTAACCTGATTGGCAGCCAATTGATTACCATTTCACTGGCAAGAAGCTTGAAAATTATCAATAATAAATCTTGTTCCCACTTACCGATCATATTCACGGTTATCTTCATCGCAGCGAGCATCTTGCAATTCACGCCAGCTTTTGCCATGACGACACGTTGTTACCAATATTAAATCTCTGGCATTGTGCAAATGAAATAATGAATTGCGTGTTTCAGAGCCGATTCCGTGAACGTATCTGCAAAATATCAAAACAAAAAGTAAATTTTAATGATTTTCCATCTTCATTTTTTGCCTCTCTCATTTCTTTCGTTTCTACGTCGCAAACCCACCGTTGACATTTCTGTTCAACTTTGTGCGATTTAATTAGGAAACCGGTTTTGTTTTCATGATTTTTTCCTGATTCATGTCATTTCGCTTTCAGTTTTTTTTTTTTTTGACAAAAAGCGCTCTGGAAAGCAAGCCAGCAGCAACGAAGTCTTGCTGGTGAATTTCTACAACCAGATGATTTGCTAAAAGCAACACAATATTTAGGTTGGAAAGAATTCTCGTTTTATTTTAAATATCAATAGCAGTTTTTCATAAGGACTTCATTTTCGATTTTCACCCTTAGTCGAATTTGGGATCTTCGCATTTTCGCGTTTCGAAATTGATATTCATTCAAACACATTTTTTTTTTTGCCTTTCCGGTGGATCGACTAATTATTTTGATGTTTAAGTTTTGAAGGAAAGAGAAAAATAACCGTTTATGGGCGGTGTTGACTGTGTAAGAAATTGAAAAGTATTTGCTAAAGATTTCAGTTCAAAGACAGAATCGAATTCGAGTAGATTGACTTTTGCTTCATCTAGTTGAGTATGTTTACCGAAATGAATTGAAAACTCAATATTTGGTTTCTTGCTAAACGGAAAATTGCCCGAACGCATTCAAATGTTATTCTTCTGGCCAAACTTGTGCAAACTGTGAAATATTGGTGGAAATCAGTCTCAAAACACAGATCCATTCTCGTGTGTACTTAAGCAAAGACAAATAAGAACTTGGAAATTGCCAACAGAGATTCAAAAATTTGTTAGAAGTTAATGAATTTCAACGGGCATCGAAAGCAAACACACAAAAAACTCAGAATGTAAACACTCTGACCAATCATGATTTGCTGGGGCTTTTACGCAAAGCCAATGGCCAATGAATCGAACATTGTTTGTTTGAAATACAAATAACCTGGTCAAGAATGTGACAATGTGATTGGAATTCAATTCGGAACTGAATAGATCGTTCGTATAAATGCGAAAAATGATGACAATATGTAAGATGATTGTCATCTTCTAACTTGATGGCAGACGAAATTCAAGTTGAGACCAAACCGTATTTCACGGATCAATTATGTTGTAATAAGAGAAACGAACTGCTTGATATTTGAGAATGAAGTGTGGTGCTTT